>JANHJO010005685.1:40090-60357 GCA_032468235.1 Pseudoxyrhopus heterurus | reverse complement strand
ACATTGTAAACCGCTTAGAGAGGGTTGCAAGTCCTGATAGGCAGTATATAAATACAGTGCTATTGCTATTGCTATTGTATGCTACTCAGTATCGTAGGAAAGGTGGGCTATATAAATTCAATAAATTGAATGGGTCATCAAGTACTTTTTGACTCCTGGTGCATAAAATTGAATTGAAGGGTAGACATTAAAAATCGCACAAGATAATAAGTAAAGCATGTGTTGCTATGTAGTCTGATGCTTACTGAGTTAATGATAATAGATTTAATCTAAAGTCATATCATGATACCAAACCTTGTGATGCACCCCAATTAAGATTTTAAATATTGGTGTGATTGATTTGGCCAGAAGCCTAAATCAAATGTTTTACATTGGCTCAATTTAAATCCTTTCTAGCCTTCACTTGCCTCCCATGCATAAATGAAGCTGACTTAAGAAACCCTTTTCTGGATTCCAACTCACTTCCTCAATTTTGCTCACAGTGATGGCCTGATGTTCTGGCTGGACCATAGTTAATCCTGCATCTTTCTTTCCTTCCCATATAGCAAAATATGTGCCAATTGCTCTCCCTTCTGCAAGTACATATTTGGAGACTTGGTGGGGGAGAAAAAAGCATTAACAGTTTTAATCTTCTCTCTGTCCCTTGTCTTCAATGGGAAACGACAAAATTCTTGCTGATTTCAGTTTTTTATCCTTCTGCTGAACCTGTTAAAAACAAGCAAAAATAGCCAGCATTTCACTGTTCCACTATTAAGTCTGGAACAAAATATAAAAACAAAATAAAGACCCATTCTTTCATGGCAGGCAGCCAAGCATCCCAAGACAAAAGGTCGTTGAAGTCACAGAGTGGGGACTATTGGAATTGCCTGCCAGAACACACACACCAGCCACCTGGAGTGGAGTTGTGTAAGATGAAATGAGGTGCAGCAAGAGACTGGCTTGTTTCATTAGCAGAGGAAAAAAACCCACTATTTTTGATGCAGAATAAGAATCCTCAGTTAGGCAACACTTTTTCAGATATTTTGCGATGGGCTAAGGATGACACCCTCCATTCCTGCCTTAACAAAATTCTATTTTCACACTGGAGGTGTGGATCAGCCCTGGAAGTTATTCTTAGGTTGCCATTAAATTAGGTCCATAGGCAGGTAGTTCAGTTTTAAATACTTTTGGCATGGTTATAAACAATGGCTTCTGACTGTGTTTACAAAGCTTACTCAGGTTGTACGTTGCCTTACAAGAGTTATAAAATGGAGTTAGTAATTGGTATGTCTGGATTGGTGGAATTATTTGAATACAGTCTACAAATTGGTGCTTTGGCCATACCCTTCCCCATATTTGCAAAACCATTGATCTAGTCTTCTTGTTTTTCTGTTACAGATCAGGGGCGAACACAGGACTCTTGAATTTCATTGACGGATGGTAACCCAAAATTTTGATGAGCAAGTCGTACATTGTTCAGCTGCTAATAAACATTATATGCACATCCACAGAACTAAGTCTGTCTCTCCACGGAGAGAGATTATAAAATGCATCTTTTTATAAGTTTAAACTGGAAGCTATTATTGCAGGACTACTGAATTGTCAACCTGACTAAACACTTTGTACAGAGTCTTGTTTGGGGATGAAATGACCAACCAACTGATATTTCAAGGATGGCAGCTTTTTCAGTAATCTGTCTTTTTATCTAATAAATCAGCCACTGCTATTTATTTCTAATACTTGTACCTTTGCTGATAAGCTTCCTGCAGTGCTCTGCAATTTACTCAGATACATGAGTATTAATTTCACTTTTAAAAATACATATAAAGAAAACTAAATACTTAGCAAACATGGAATAGCTACAAAAAAGATTGTTATGGTTTTTAGAATAATGTAGTGTAGACCTAATGACAATCAAACCTGTTATTTTGAGAAGAGAAACTATCAAGGAAGCATTTTAGTTGCAATAATATCATCAAGATCTGATGTAGATACTTACTCTCTAAAATAGTGAAGTGCTCTCCAGTTTTTCAATGGCAAATTATTTTAAAGTGATGGGATTAAATAAGAACGGCAATGTATTGTACTGAAGAAAAGGGTTCAAAGATTAAATAGAAGTGGTTACTTTTTATTGGAAATGCTTTATTTCTTTTATGTAATAGGTTCCATTTTCAAACAATGTGATTAATGAAAGCAATATTTTATTATTTCTCGGTAATCAGTTTAAATAAAAATAAGGAACTAAGAAAACTCCTCTCATTGATGGTTGGGATACTCGCGTAACATTTTTATATAAACACTCATATGCATATAAGTCTTCTATTAAATTACAGGTAGATCTCAACTTATGACCTTAATGGAGCCTGCCCATAACAGTCATATGTCATAAAGACCAATCCAATTTTACAACTTTGTGGTGGTCATGGTTGTTAAGCGAATCCACAGTCATTAAACAAACCAATGGTTTCCTTCATGCACATATCCAGCAGTTTTTCATCCTATGTAATCAAAGGCCTAGACCACTTAGCAACATGCATTTCTTCATGTATGTTCTTCCCTTCTAAGAACATACTGGAGGACCATCTTAACTCCAAAATGACAAGATAATATGGTTCTCCAATTCTTGTAAAAGCAATCTTGCCACTACATCACGGGTGTCAAATTCGATCATGTCACATGACGTATTGCAATGTTTTTTTGCCTTTGCAGAGCGGGGTGGGTGGGGCCTGCATGTGATGCATCCGGCCCGCGGGCCGCCGGTTTGATACCCCTGCACAACATTATCTTGCGGATATTCAAAGCAGAAGAGGGTTACTGTACCAAAATTTCTTGCATCCTGGTTCCCACATCTTCCAATGTTAATGATTTATAAGTTCAACTACTCCTGTGCAATATAACACTGGGTAGAAAATTACATTCCTTATTATATTTGTTGATACAATGAATATTAGGATCAAGCTATAGAAATAGATTTTATAAAACAAAATGCTACATTTTGTGATGACCCAGGGTAAGGCACAGAGGCAACACAGCCACCTGATATGGTTGTTCGAACTCCCCTTTATTGCTCCAACTTTCCCACAAACGCTCCCACGTTTATGGCAAGTCCCAGAGCAAAGTGCTCACACACACACCTCCAGTAGCCTCTGGCTGCGAGTAGTCCAGCAAAATGCTTTTAGCACAATGGCTTCAAGGCAACAACAGCTTCAAGGCAAGAAGTCCAGCGAGGCAAGGGAACAAGGCAATGAGTCCAAGAAAGCACAGGAACAAGGCAATGAGTCCACGAAGCAAAGGAACAAGGCAATGAATCCATGAAGCAAAGGAATAAGGCAATGAGTCCATGAAACAAAGGAACAAGGCAATGAGTCCACGGACTCCAGACGTCGGCAACAGCACACAAAACTCCATGAATTCAACGCTTGTTCCTGACAAGTGCCCCTCCCTACAGCGTCTCCTTAAGTCTCAGTCCCCAGATGTGCCTTGGGAAGAGGGGCGGGGCACTCTCCTCCCGAGTAGTCGGGTTGGCCTACGCTGCTCCCGCCTCCTCTCTACTCTCTGTGCTCAGGAGGAGACGGTCCTTGCTTGTCGCCTGAGCTCCGTTGCTCATCTCCACTGCCTCCCCCCCACTCTCTCGGTCGTCCTGCCGGTTCTTCCTTGCTGGCAAGCTGTCCCAGGCCCAAGGGACCAGGGCCTGCCTTGTCCTGCTCCTCCCCATGTTCCTTTGGAGCCAATGAGGCTGCCCACTTGACTTCCTTCAGCCCCAGCTCTGGCTCGTCCTTCTCCGCTGACTCAGGCTCCGAAGGAGCCATGACACATTTATAGTCATTAACAAAAACCAATACTTAGGAGGTCAAAATAAATATGTTCACATTTAGATTTTCTTAAAATATATTATTTCCTTCCCTCAATGAGTGATCCCCTTAACTGTTTAAGTATAAAAACTCACTTAAAAGGTTTCAAACAGCTAGACATAGATTGCTATCATAGCTGCCCTCTTGTAAGAACAGATGGAGCAACAGAACTTTATATTCAGCATATGCAATTGCATAAAATATGAAGCTTTTAAAAACACTGATGTGCTCTAATGTTTATTAACAGAAAAATGTGCTACACAGCTACAAATCAGAAAACAGAAATTGTACTATATTAATCTACACTTTCAACATCTGCTTAACTACTGATTAAATTATGTCAGCTTTGTTCTCAATACAGCACTAATAGAGACAAATATAAATTTATGGATGCTTTTGCTCTATTTAAAAAAGCATATCCACTCAAGCTTTTTCAAATTCCATTAATTTTATTAGAAAGCAATGGATATTCTGGGCACTCTCTCACAAAAATCTAAATCACTTAATAAGAGTTAGGATTTCTCTGGATACCTCTTTGTAGTTGTGATCATTGAAATATTCAGCTTTACAAAACAGTCTTAGCAGACTATGGGCTGCATCAATCCATGGATAATATCAAAATTAAGGGAAGTGATAGCAGTGTTCTATACTGCGCTACTGAGGTTACATTTGGAATACTATGTCCAGTTCCGGTCACCATAATACAAAATGACGCTGAGGCCCTAGAAAGAGTGGAGAGAGGAGCAACTGAGGAAAGACATGATAGCAGTCTTCCAATATTTGAAGGGCTGTCACAGAGAAGAATGCATCGATTTATTCTCCATAACACCTGAGGGTAGAACAAGAAGCAATAATTGGAAGCTTATCTGAGGAAGGTCCAACCTGGAAATAAGGAGAAATTTCTTAACAGTGAGATTCCCAGAGTTGTGGGTGCTCCATTGCCAGAGTTTTTCAAGAAAAAAATTAGACATCTATTTGTCTGAGATGGTATGAGGACTTCTGCACTGGGCCGAGGATTGGATAAGAAGATCTCTTAGGTCCTCTCCAACTCTATGATTATTGATAGTGTATTAATCCTACATGAATTAGCTATTTGTGAACATATAAATTCATTTTTGCTTGGTTTCAGTTAAACCATTTGAAAGAACAAATTTCTTTCAGTGAAGCTGGTGGGGATTTTATTATGAGAAACTAGAAAGTGTAAACCTTAACTAAGAATGTTTATTTATATATATCCTATCTTTCATTCAACTGCTGTTATTTAAAACAAATTTAGATTCTTTTTAAATATTACTTTTCAGGAAGATATTGGCAATATCTTTTTTCACCACATACTGCCCCAATGACTATCTTGCTCACTGCTAAAAACTCATTTACTCCCTGTGAAAAAGCCTATTATTGATGCTAAGCAGAACACACACACATACAGAATTTATAAAGTAAAACATTAAATTTACAGGGATTGTATGCTAATATAAAACCATGTGAAAGAGATATTTTATAACTGTACAAACAAAACTTCCACAAATTCAATACATTTTAACATCAAAGCAAAAATAAGTCAATAATAATGCACACATATACTTTCAATTTACAATATTTATATATTTCATAGTTTCTCATAATGTGAGAGAAATAGGTGGTTAATTATTATTGTCATTATCAGAGTATTTTATAAAATCATATCATACAGAAAAAAGTATTGTTCTCCCTTATTTTCTTCATCTTTCAATTTATATGTTAATTTTTCCATTATCACACTAGACCATACGTTATCATACCAATTTTTCTTATATGCCGCTTCTAGATGTTTCCAATATTTTGCTATTATTAATCTAGCCACCATTCATAAAAAAATTAATAGTCCTTTGCATTTCAGATTTGTATTTTTTATATATATATATACTACTAAAATGTGTCTGTAAGCTTTAACTGGGCATCATAGAGCAACAATTTTTGAACCAAGGTACCCCAAATGGCTAACTTACAGAATGCACCCAAAATCTAACACCCCAGACTCTCATGGGATTCAAATTTGGCAAATTTGTAGTTGCTTCAGTGCTACTGCGCCACCACCAGGAGATTCAATACACTTGCTTCACCTTGGCCATCAAGAGGCTGAGTAAACCAGTCCCTCCTCTGACCCCTGGAGATCAAGTAGAGTGGCCCTACCCTAACTCTCTGGAGGTTGGGTAGATTGGTCCCATCATTAGCTGCCAAAGGACAATCAACTGCAGTCAGACCAGCAGGAAGTCAGAAATCGGAAGTTGCTCCTTCTCCCACTGCTTTTTTTTGTTTGGTTTTTTTTGGCCTTGGTCATTCTGTTTCTCTGTTTAGGCAAAGAAATATCTCTGAAATGATGACCCAGTGGGTCACAGGTTCCCTATTCACAATGGTAAAAGGCATAAATGATTCCTCTATTCTTTAATTAGCAATTAAAGCAATTTCCTGAAACATCATGTTCTAAAATTTACTAACTTTTGACCTGTAATGGAATGTATGAATGACCTGGAAGAAAGAGAGGAGAATACTGCCTAAGACATAATCAGTCAAGTGAGGCAGGAGCCCGCAATTGCATAATGGTAAGAGAAAGAAACTTAGAAAAGTTTATTTGCCTTCAGACTTGCAAGGTTCTGTTAATGTAGCCTTACAATAATGTTCATCTTACCATGTTTCCTCTGTTTTATCTGAGAGGTCTGGTATCAATCTTGCAAATCTGAAAGCACAACTTCCTGCCTCTGTTTTTAACCACTTGATCCTTTAGAACAGGTCTTTCTCTGACCATTAAGTGACCTGCAAGCTCCTGCCTTTCTGACTGTCTCACTTGTTATTAATAATATTGTATTACCAATCTCTTGGCAATAAATTTTACATGTAAATTGACCTTCTAATTATTTATTCTTCTTACTGCATAGAAGAAACTTTCAATAATATTCTTTCTGTTTTCTGTAATCTTGCTTTTTCTACATAATTTTCCCATTTAAATTTGCGTCAACTTTTCAGATGTGGGCCTTCATTCTTCACATTTTTTAATCTTGACTTTTTCTTATTTTCATTGCTGGAGTTTATGAACAAGTGTGTTTTATTCATGTATACAAAATAGTAACCAGTTTGTATCATCTACTGATGACAATAAATTTTAATGCAGATGGTTCTCTATATAGCTTTCTCTTTTTGTATAAAGGAAGATAAAATACAATGTCCAATATAATAAAATAAATAAAATACTCTCATGCTGACTATCACAAATACTAAAAAAAAATACTTCGCTTTTGAATTTGACAATGACAGCTATCTTTTCCCTAACAATATTTTCATAGAATGAAAGCAAATGCCTGATGCACACCGTTTTAAAAAAGATATAAACAAAACTAACTATATTGATTAAATGAAAACATAATCTTTAGGTCTATATTTTATTATTCCATTATTGTTTCTTTATACAATTTTATTTTCATCCATGATTGAAAACATTTTAAACCTCACGATCAAAGCCAAGTTGCATTTCTGAATGAACAATGTAAACAAGAGACAAAAATAAAAACAGACAGCCAATCAATATTATCAACAAGGAGACTATATTCTTTGAAATAAAAATGCAAAGTAGCTGTTCATGTTTGTTGAGTTTTCTTGCTGGTTTCATTTGTATACCTAGCAACAGACTACCAGAAAATTAACAAACAGTGATATTTTGATACTGTGAAATAAGTTGCAAAACTGTACCAAAGATGCTTTTCCAAAAGATTGGACTTTCTTAGGTTTTTTTTCCTTGAAAATGTTTCACTTCTCATCCAAAAAGCTTACTCCCCACCATTCAGTCAGAACTGTAGAAGCAGCTTCTCAGACGAGAAGCAAAATGTTTTTAAGGGGGAAACCCCCCCCCCCCCAAAAAAAAGTCCAGTTGCCTTTTGGAAAAAGACCTTTGGGACAACCATGACCTGGATGATTGAAAATCTTCGCAGACATATTATAAAGCTGTTGTGTTTATTTTTAGTACTGACTCTTGACTCAGATTAATTTCACTTACAGATTTCAATCCCTGGAACACTGAAGGGAGATAGAAGTATGAAAAGAAGCACTCTGAAATAAGAGCTAAAGTAAACCAAGTTTGAATTAGAAATGAAGAGCCCATAGCTCTGTTTAGGCATTATCCAAATCTCCTTTTTAACGCTACATACAATGTAATGGGCTAAGCTAAGACATATTGCTGACTATTGCCAGGACAAAACTGAGAAGATGTCTTTCATTGTAGCTGCCAGCATATCCTGTTGCCAACAAAATGCATCTTCATGTGTAGAATGGATGTGGGTTGATGAGGGCCTGCACCTACAGCATCATGATTGCCATCAATAGTTTAACATGCAAATTGTCAGAATGTCAGAATGCCTGACATTTCCAAAGTTCAATATTAATGTGGATGCTTGACTAGCACTATCAAACTTAGCCTATCTCAGTGTTTCTCAACCTTAGCGACTTTAAGAAATGTGGACCAACTCGTAGAATTCCTTGTGAATGGTGAATTCTGGGAGCTGAAATCTACATATCTTAAAGTAGCTAAGGTTAAGAAACACCAACCTACCCCGAAGAATTATCTGTTAGGATATCCCCACCTAGTGGAACTGGAATTACCTATTTTCAAATGGTTGGTTGAAAAACAAATGGGTGTGCAATGCGCAAAATGGTAAAGCAATCAGATGCGTCTTTCCTACAACTTTCAGGAAGAAAGACTCATGGCTTAGGCCTTTTCTGTGCTTAAATCACTTTTCTTTGTAACAATTCTTTGAGCCTAGAGAAAGCAATGCTATGTCAGATTCTGCCCATGGTTTTTTTTTAGATTACATTTTTAAAACATTCAAAATGTATTTAAGGTATTTTTCATATCATTCTATTTCTCAACAATAATAAAATACTGCTTTGATTGAGATGCTAGGGAAGACTAAGGCAATCAATAATTTAGGTTATTGTTTCTACACTGAACTGAAATGTTTAAATGGCTGCATTTTATTCAGGGTGAGACTGCATATGTTTGCCATTTTATTTTTATATGTGTTCACTACAGATGATGTTATTATGAACACTACATAGTTATGCTTTTAAAAAGTAACCTATACACAGTAATTTTTACTAGTCAATTTCACGGAAGAATGGTTTCTTACAATTTCCAGAACATCAAAACAACTACCAATATTTTCTATCTAACACTTTCATATCTGTTACTCAGCAACAAGTTCATAGTTAACTAGGATAATTTTTTCACAAGTAATGATTTCTGGTAAGCAGTGGGAATTTTTATTCCCAACTGCAGACAGTGTTGTAGGATAGCAGTTTTCGAAAAGTTCTAAGAATACTCATGTAAGCAATGTCCCCAATTGGTAACAGTTATTAAGGATTTCTTCCTGTGTGAACTTTCAAATTGCTGTGCATAGCAAAATGGATTCAGCCTTTTCTAAAAGGAAGAATAAAAAAGTGTTGCTTCTGCCCTCATAAGGTCTATGATTATGAAATGACAGAAAAAATTAAAGGTAGTACAGACAGAAATTTCAAAGATTCTCTACTACATACATGTTTATGGGAGATTAAATGTATTAAAATGCACAAATGGAAGTGAGCTCCACTTTCAAACTTATTTATACTTTGCCAATTATTTGTATTTTTTTAAAATACAAACACTAATGTTTTTGTTATTAACCAACATAAACTCCAATTTAAAAGTTTTTCACATATTGTCTTAATTAAAGTGATAAAAGGTTACAAAACCATTTCAGAGTGGGGCGGTGGGACTATTATGGCTGATTTTGTGTGCGCTGTTGTTCTTTATGTCTTTTGTTTTAAACTGTATAAGGGTGTTGTAAACCACCTAGTTTTTTTGAAGTGGGATGGTTATAAATAATTTTCTAAAGTTCAGGGACTGCAGAACATTTTGTTGTAATGAAGAAGGTTTAAGCCAAGAGTGAATCTTTTCAAGTGCGATTGTGTCACCAAAATACTCTAAAGCACAGCATAAAATCATCCAGGAAGTTAAATTAATTAATAAAAATGAGGAAGATCAGAGGGCCCAGGATACAGCCCTGTAACACTCAACTCTTAAGTGCTCTTCAGACTGATACATAGCATCTTGTTTTAGATGCTGAGGTCTTTGATATGGTTCAAATCGAATTCATGAATTGCATTTTAAGAAGATATTAGTTTCCCAAAGGTGCTTTTCAAAAGGCAACTGAACTTTTCTTGGCTTTTTCCTTGAAAGTGTTTTGCTTCTCATCTAAGAAGCTTCTTCAATACTGAGGAAGCTTCTTGGGTGAGAACTGAAGAAGCTTCATGGATGAGAAGTGAAGCGTTGGAACAACCATGACTTGGATGATTGAGAATCTCCACAGACAAAATACTGGTTTCTACCATCATTTTATGCTGGATTTCAATTCGATATCTTTAGCCATTGGTTATCACAAAACTATATGTCTTTCAATCTAACAAGTTATCATGGTACCTGTCAAGAATGCTCTTATCTCCTTCAATTTTCAATTTGGTTTTTTAACCACTGGCTTCATCTTTTAGATAGTGCCAAGATTTTAAGACTGTGACAGTATTTAATATTGAATGTAAATTGTTCTTATATGCTGATGAGATGACTATCCTTGAATGTAATGTCATTACTATTGAAGTTGCATAATATGGTTTATAATCTTGCTATTCCACTAACTAGAATAAGTCTAATTGGCTGCCTTTGGGATCCACTGTATCTATAGACTACTGAAAGAGATTGATTGCTAATGCTGCATGGATAGATTTGGGTTTATGTTATTCTTAAAGTAAATCACAATATGTTAAGTTAAATATATCTAAATATATTCAGGCAATTTCAGTCGACATAAATGGATTGCTAAAATGTCCACTAAGTCTCTAGGGCAAGATTACCGTAATATATATTTTAAGAAGGATTCCAGTGTTAATCCCTATTAGATATTCTACACGAATAGACAAATTAATGAGGATTTTTTTATGGCAAGCTAAACCCCCTCAAACATCTTTGGCCAAACTGAGACTTTTTTTATGATGAAGATGATATAACCTAACCAATTTCAATTGTATCACTGTGCTTTTATTTTAACATCTATGTTTTTTCTAGACTTTATATGAGAATTCCTCTCTCTTGGAGTTTAAATAATACCTAGAAATCTTAGTAGGTTTTACACTCCAGAAACATTAAAAAAGAATTTTCACCTCCAGCCTTTAATATGAGGCAATTATATTGCAATTCCAGCTCATATGATAAAACTAATATTATTGAATAAGCCGTATATGAAAATAGTGGGAAACGAGCACTGACTTGAAATGTTTTGGCAAAATAAGGGATGAATACTTTAAACAAGCTAATTGGTTGTTTTAAAAACTTTAAGAGATTGTTATTTAAATATGATAACAATGTGTGATAATTCAACAGGTGCATTGTTTGAATTGAAACAAATCCAATTTTGTAAGGAATTAAAAAATTAAATGAAACTTAGAATTAGTTATATAACTACATTTTAGAATGTAGAATTGGAATATCTGGTTTTGGAGATCCATGAGTCAAAGGGTTAAAATTATAATCTTCCTATGATTTAAATATGAAATTAATTCACCAGAAAACGTTCATGTTTACTTTTAAAAATATTGCACTTTAGAATTTTTGTGCTGATGCTATAAGAAACATGAAAGCTCTTTAACTCATATAATGCAGTCTTATTTGGTTTTACAGTTCAGCCCAGGTTTTATGGCTGTAGTTCCCCAAAGCTTTTGCCTTAAATAACACTGCTAGTCTTAAAAGATGCTACCAAACTCCTTCTGGATTATGGAAACCAGAATGACTAAAAACCAATCCCTCCATCCCATGGATAATAGGATCCAAAATAACAGGAAAATTTTGGTTTCCATTTTGGAAACTTTTTTATTCCATACCTCTACTTTTAACATCTGCTAGCTATGGACCTATTAATGTACAGGTCATTTTTTTAAATTACTTTTTAGTCATTAATTCTACTGCTTGTTGCTAAGAAACATGCCTAACATTAAGATAAATGAATCTATATCTTAGATACTTAGAGACACCTCAGACACTTCCTATTTCTCAAATGTACCATTATATTGAAATTTCTTTTTACTTTCTTTTTTTAATGCTGTTTAAAGATATTTTGAGCAATATACCAATAATCAACATGTATGAATCACTGAATATGAAACTATTTGATACTATAAAAGAGCACCTGAAGTCCTCTTTGAATATTTATATTCAACTATTTTCACAAATAAGTGTTTTCTTATCTGGACAAAAGCTTAGGTTACAGTGCAACACAGCCATCACTTACTTTTGACAACTGCTTGTTTAGCTTGATGTTTAAGGTGTTATCCAAACTGTTTGTTCTTGTATATACTCCATACTTGCTGTATAATGTAGCTCTTCTGGATTATACCCTTTGTGAGCTAACAGCTGAGCATCTGTAATACCATCTCCCTGATTTTAGCAGTTGCTTCCTTCAGAAAAGTCCTTTGGAAATAAATATGCAGCCTGCAACTTCATTGATCAAACTGGTTTAAGGAAGACAGAACTTGTCCATTAAATTGACCAGTCCAAAAATATCCATTTGTTCGTGAATTCTCATTCTTATAAACCAGTGAGCTACTTTGCTTTTAAGATTAACATTTGCTAATAAAACATTTCTTCTCTATTCTCCAAGTGTTGATTTTGGAGTGAAAATAGCACTATTCCCACACAATAAAGAAACACCAATATGGTTGGGATACTGCCATGATGAAACGTTAGTAAAAATACAATAAAAAATGAAAACGAAGGAGAGAAATGTCAAAAGCCAAGATTGCGAGCTGTAAAGGATAGCCAACCAAAATATGATAATGGAGACAAATTATGAAATTATAGAAGTATCTAGCTCTCTAGAAAACTCTATAATGATGGGAAAGGTGGAAGAAAAGTCTATCAGGAGCCAGATGGATTACTTCGTTAAAGTTGTGATATGTGGATAATTGCAAGACCTGAAGAACAATATCAGATGGAGAGTCATAGAGAAAATGTATCTATTGTGGTCAGAGTCAACACTGATTTGGTGAAACAGTCAATCAACCAATCAATCAATTCATTCAAAATATACAGGTAGTCCCTGACCATGTTTTATCAATCTCAAGTTTCAATCTTGCCCCTTCAGCCTGTTCTTTACAGTTATCTGTAACAGTGCCTTCTGGTTGGAACAAAATAGAATGGGAGTTGAATGGTTCCAATTTCTATTTGTTATTGTTTACGTTTTGTCCTTTTCAATGAACTCTTGATCTTTAAAATTCTCTTTTATTTTGAATAAAAGGTATCTGAATAAACCCTGGGCAACTTGTAATAGAAGGCTTTTATCTAGAATATTAGGCCACATCGTTCTGATACAGAAGAGGACAAGCAATGCAGTACCACTATCTATTGAAAAACCAAGATGCATTTTAGTCACATAAACCAAAGAACAAAAGATTCAATACCTAAATTTTGGGGTATGGGAGGAGGAGCTTATCTGCTTTTGACTGTTTATAGAGAAGTCACTGGATCTAATTTTGACTCAAAAAAACTTTGGAAACATAAAGGAACACCAAAATAAAGCTTTGAAAATATCTAAAAGTAAATTCAATTAATATAATTATTACATGACTAAAATCATATTTAATATTTTTAAAACATATGCAGCACTCTAATGATGTGAATAAACTACACACATTGCATTTTGCACTGAACGCACAGCACACATAGCAATAACAAAATGAACTAAAATCAATACACAGTTTGATATTGTTTTCCAGAAAAAAAAAGCAGAAAAAGCTTCCCTATTTCCCAGCTTCTTGTCTGATGTACTTCCTTACAGAAATAGGGAAAGAGGAAGGCTTTTTCTCTGGAATTCTAAAAATTAATGTGAGCCAACATTCTGCAGCGACAAATAATTTTCATAGTAAGGAATGAGAATATTTTATTTATTTGGGGCACAGATGAACTTTGGCCTAGTAAAATACATTTCAATTCTACAGAATAAGTATAAAATATAAGAATTATGAAATACTTTAAACACGCATTAAATTAAAACAATATGGGATAAATCAGCACATAGGTAAAATATGTAAGCCATTAGAGATTATTTTGCAAAGATTAAGCTATGTGAATATTGCTTAAGAAAGAAGATCATCGAAAAGCTGCTGCAGAAATCACCAGAACTGGAATGACATTGCACTGTGTACCATGTTCCCATGGCAACTAGCCATAGGAAGATTAATGTTTCATATTCACTCTGCAGTATATGTCTAAATAAAAATTTCATAGACAGCACAAGATCTTCGCTGAAGGTATCCACACAAAATCTGATTATTTTCATATTTTTTATATAATTTCAGGTAATTTTGAATGGGAACAGATAAAGACAATGTGCTCCCAGTGTGTGATCCTATTCATCTAAGCATGTTAACTTAAAATGAGAAACAAAATAGCTTCTGTTCAATTATTATCTTGCATATCCTGATCAAAAATACCCACAAAAGCAGCAATAGCTAACAATCTGCATTTGCTTCATGGCATATGCAGCATACATAGGAATTGTTATGGTGTGAAACTTACAGAGTACCCAAATACATAGTTTTTAAAGAAAGAAATTCATTATTGAGGGGTCCTTGGGTATTTCATTACCCAAACTAGGTAACATCACCAGTGCAAGTTCATTACTCATCATGAATGCCAAAACATAAGTTTACTTTAATGGATTAAAAAAAGGAATAGTAATACAATCTCCAAAAATCTGCTTCTTCAAATGTTATTTACAGAAAAGAGAGCCTGTATTTTAAAACTGGTTGAATAAAAAGAACTTTAAGAATGTATGTATGTATTGTGTGTTTTCTTTTTTTAAGATAAGATAAAATAACCTTTATTGTCACTTTTTTCTGTGAGCACACTGGCACATATTAAAAAATGAAATTCTGATGCCTGCTCTCAAAAGAAAATATACTATACTGTATATAATGCTTAGTTTTCCTATTTTGTCAGTTTAGGATTGCCATCTTCCAGCTGTCCAAGTAAGTATCTACAAGAAACATACTCATGTATCTGTCTGTCACCCAGCACACATGCAAGAGAGCTCTTTGAAAAAAGGAAACACCATGAAAATATTAAAGTAATGTTAATTTAAATATGTAAATTTTCTGTAAAATATTTACAGATATTTAAATTAATTGCCTATCATACGTACAATTTGTTTATTGCTTAGGAGCATAGGGAGTTGGGCGGCATATAAATACAATAAATAAATAAATAAATATAAACTATTTCCCCTTACATACATATACACACACAGTACACGTGCGCGCGCACACACACACACACACATTTATATACACACACACACACACCATCTTTTATTAAAAGAAAGGCGCATAAAAGACTGTAATGAGTTGTTATGAAAAGGAATTAGAAAAGAAAAAGAAAAAAAACAAGATAGAAATGAACTGAAGGATGAAATAGCTGAACATAGGAAGATAGGACATTTGTGCTAGGCTCATCAAGCATAAAACCATGGATGCTTACTCCACCCAAATTCCTATTGAGTATAATGGTTCATTTTTCCAGGTTAATACGCATACTTTGCTGCTATACTTGGGATGGAATTGCTTAGACCAGCTCATTCGACGTGATAACAGTGGAAGAAATCTTTGATGAACAGGAGAAAGAGCTCTTCCTAGTTTGCAAGGCATATATATTGTTGCGCTGTAAAGCAAACACTCTAGATCAGTGGTACTCAACCTGTGGTCTGTGGACCCCTGGGGGGCCGTGATGTATTTACAGGGGCTCCGCAAAGGCTTGAAGAAATGTTATGATTTAAATCTTGAGTTAAGTCTCGGTGGTCCGTAGCCATGGTCTGTGGCCACAAAAGGTATTTAAAGGAGATCCGTGATGAAGAAAAAGTTGAGAACCACTACTTAAGGTACATATGCATACCTGCCATTGAGCAGAAGAGGGGTAGAAGCCAGTGCCATTATATCTGCCTGAGAACAAGGACACATAATGTTCCGAGTCCAGCCGCTTGTTTATCTGCAGCTTAATGACTCCTTCCCTCATTTGCACTGTATGTTTGGCTCTATTTTGCAAATATTATTAGAAGAAAAATCTTGGCTCCTTTTACAGGAATCAAGATACTTATGATTACTAAAATACAAAAGAGAACTCAAATATTTATATATTGCTACTAATCCTCTCCGCTTATGTCTTACGGCAAGCACAAAGAGAAGGAAGATGCTGACTGGAAAGGTATCTTGGCATGTATTGTAAGCTAGCCAAAGGGAAGGAAGTAGCAATTGGGACAGACAATTCTGTTACTAAACCACATGGTTGTAAAGTGAAACATCAAGTGACTTGCTTAAATTAAGGCATCAGTTCCAGCTCTGGTTGTTAAATAGATCATTGCAATTGTTAAGTGTAATGTCACAGGACCACAATTTGCAACTCCCTGCCAGCTTCCCTATTGACTGTGTTTGCTGACTGTGAAGGTCACAAATGGTGATCATGGGAGCACAAGATTTTGAGTATCATAAACGCATGCCGGTTGCCAAACACCCAAATCATGATCATAGGACCTCAGAGACACTGCAAGGGCCCCAAGCTTAAGAACCAACCCTTTTCAGTGCCACTATAACTTCGAATGGTCACTGAATAAGCAGTCAGTAATAAGGACTACTTGTAAATAACTTGGAGAGATACAACTCCTTGCAGCCTGTTTCTTATCCACTGGAAACATTGATGGCTGTGGTAGCAATTACCCTTATTCCATGGACCAGAGGTGAGGAAAGTACATCATGACCTTTTAGAAAGTTACACAAATTAATTCCAATTTTGACAATGTAGCAACTGAGGTGTGATCCAACCAGGGAATTCCATATACTCAGAGAGCTCAAGAACCATAGGCACAGCTCAGAGGTACATTTGAGTTCATAACAATATTTACAGTAAATTGATTATATGATAAAACTTGAACAGGAATATAAATTGACACCTGTGGATTTTGCTGGTACAATGCAAAATTTCCACACTTGTAGGACCTGCCTCAATGATTTCAATTATTCCTGACAGAACAAATAATGCCTGAACAGATCACTAGAATCCTGCACAAATTTTGTTTGCAAAATCATTATGACTATTTGAGGCCAGCAAGCAGGTACTGAAACAAACTATGTTATGGACTCCTGTCAGTTAAAGAAAGTTAGAGTTTGGTATTTTTGTACCATTCCAGTGTTGTGGTTTTTGCTTCATTTTATAGTGACAGTTTTGATATGTGTTTAGAACCTGTATCAAGAGGTAGACTAAAGAAAACCTGAAGTGAATTGACATTGTTATCATGATTAAATATATTTGATGAACTATGGCAATGAAGATTCACTTCTCACAAGATATATTATTACCTGTATACTAAGTTGTTGTTAATGTCATTGTTAACATGAAAAAAAATAAGAATTTAATTTTAAAAAGCAGCATCTAAAAAAAAATCTAAGATAAGTACCACATTGTGAAATAATTTACATTTCTTTCACTGATTCTCTTTAAAAAGCTATTTAGCACCACCACATGGTTCAGCGGATATATTGTCAATTTAAGTCTATTTTACTGTTCCACATGCACTGTTAAGATCAATGTACATATTAAAACTTATGTTTTAATATAACACATCATCTACAACCCTGCTGTTCTTGAATGAAATTAAACAATTGTTTACAGAAAATTGTTTAAAGAAACACTGTGATTTGACAAAGCATGCTACAGGTCACGTAAGACTGAAATAGAGAATTTCATATAGTAAGGCTGTGGAAAGGCCACTGAATCATTTTATAATTAAACCATTAGCTTTCTAAGTAGCCAACTCTGCTTTGTGTGAGTCTGGGGAACTGCCCAATTCATTTGAATTCTGAAGAATGAATTAAAAAAAAGAAATCCCTCCCTCATTACATCCTATATAGTATGGGAAAAACAGATGCCTAACTCCACCCATAACTTATTTGTATTTTTCAGTCAGGATGGAATAAAATCTGCAAGAAAGTTAACTATCAGGAGGGAGGAGGCATCTGAAATGTTGAAAGTGTTGCAAAGATACTTTGAAGTTACTGCAGCGACAGCTTGTCAGACAACTTCCAGAGCATTCTCAAAGCCCCCCATTACCTTTTGCCAAAGTAATTTGACTGCACTTCTTGCACCCACCATCTTCTTGATCTCTTTGGAAACTACTTGTAATAGGGTAATAGAGAAAATAAGAGAGGAGGACAAAATACATGCAAGTGCATGCTGGGAAGGGAGCAGGGACAGAATACAGAGATCTGATTATTTTGTGGGAAAGTACTATACAATGCCTGCAATAGACCAGACCAGACCATGCAATTTTTCAGAGCGTCTCAAATAATTCAATTCATCCTACCTGAATGCTTCAACAATGATCCTTTCTGGCAACTTTGGCACAACAATACTGAAAGCTTTTTTGAAATCTTCAAATGATAAAAATCCTTTACCTTGTTGAAAAATAAAACAGAAAAGGGAATACAGGTTGAAAGATGCTTAGATGTACATTCATAAACCAAGACTGAAAACTGCAATTGTTGATCCACAAGAAATGAAGAGCTTCATAATATTTTGGAAAAAAATAATGTAAGCTTATGCATTTTAATAAAATTTGTTAATCAAAAAAAGATGCTCTCACAGTCCTTCTGATTTTACATTTTAATTGGATAATATTATTTCTAACCTTGGTAAACTCTGAAGCATCTGGCTCATTAACTAAAGGCAAATATAGCTTTTGAAAAATCAGACTGGGGAGAATTATGTCCAATCGGTCCACATGATAGAACAAGTAGTCCTTGCTTAATGATGGTAATTGGGACAGGAAACTCTGCAGCTAAGCAATGTGGTTGTAAAATGCAATGTCATGTGACCATGCCAACGTAACAGCAGTTGTGGTAGTCCCAGTAGTGATTGTTAGGTAAATCCCACGTGGTCACAACATCCCGTGATCATATGATCACCATTTGTGACCTCTATCCAGTTTCCCCACTGACTTTACTTGTCAGAAGACAGTGAAGATTGCAAATGATGATCTTGTGACCGTGGTATGCTGTGATAACATAATTGCAAGACACTTAGTGCCCAAATCACAATCAGGTGATCAAGGGGGTGTTGTGACTGTCGTAACTACGAGGACTTGTCATATATTGCCCTGGATCCATGCCATTAACTTTGAACGGATTACCTGTAAGTGCTTCAAATCCCACCCAAACAAGCCCAAAATGCAATTTGCCTTCAATAATTGCCCTGTAATGATATTGATGACAGAAGGAGAAAAAATTTTATGCTGTCCTAATCTGTACAGAAAGAAGGATATAATTAAAATATAATAGAAAAACATTTTATCAATCAGATATTCAAATAAAGTTATTCCACATTGTGGGAAAACTTACACTGTCTGTCAAAAGACATGAATAACCGTCTTATTTCACTATGGTAAAAGTGTACAACCTTCTTTGTAGTCATAAGATTTAAAAATTCTTCAAGTGATAAACCTAAAAAAATAGGGTTATGGTTAGGCATGTATCAACAGAAGTAAATAATTATTCTTTCAACAGATAAAATTCAAGCAGGATGGTACTGTATACTGTATGTAATCTTCTTCATGAGTTTTTTATTTATTTATTAAAAAAAATTATTTGCTGCCCATTGTACAGTTCAGGCGACTAAAGTTCATTGCTTTAGTTCATTGCTTATTCCCCATTGTGTACACAGGATTAATGCATCACAGTGTATACAAATATAAATATATATGTATATAAATTTAGATAAACTAAGTACTGGTACTAATATATTGACCATGTGTAGCTTTTCCAAAATAAGTGTTTCATATATTTGCTAGAAAATACTATTTATCAGATACCTATGTATAATAGCAATGCAAAGAAACTTGATTACAAAATATGCTATAGAATGAATATTCTTAATTTAAACTAAAACATTTTTATAAAAATTAATAGATTACTCATGAATACAATGTAGCAAGGTTTGTGATCAAACCAAAAGTAGTTATTACAATTAACCATAATCAGGAAAATTGATTCCTTTTTCTAATGATAAGAATATATTGACTCAAAGTTGTTACTACAAGCTCTCACTTCCCTTCTAGATAACTTAAGTGCCCCCTCCCCATATGTTAGAAGAAAGATGGGACCAAAAATCCTATAATAATCTGAAAGTGAAAGTTAGTAGGAAGATTTAATTAAAAATAAATAAAATGTAAAAATTAGCTTTAACTGAATAAAAAGTGGGTTAGTGGACATGTACAGTACAGACCAAAAGTTTGGACACACCTTCTCATTCAAAGAGTTTTCTTTATTTTCATGACTATGAACATT
>JANHJO010005685.1:24917-37179 GCA_032468235.1 Pseudoxyrhopus heterurus | reverse complement strand
CCTAGTTACAGCTGCCAGATGTTGCTCCAATCTCAGCTGTGAATCCAGGAGGACACCCAAATTGCGAGCCCGCTCCGAGGGGGACAATTTCTCCCCACTCAGAACCAAGGATGGACAATTGATATGGTCCCGGGGAGGCAATACCCAGAGCCACGCGGTCTTGTCTGGGGAAAGTTTCCCCCCCCCCACGTGTTTCCTTGGAATGTATCCTTCTCAGGTTGCATTGGTAGGATTTAGGGGTCTTTAGCAGTTGGGGAATCTTTAGATGAGACGAGAAAATACAGGCACATCGATAATAAAAGCCCCATTTAAACAACCTACTTTAACCCATCGCTTCTTGCGGTACTTCTCGGCTGGGCAATCTTTTGATTTCGCCGCTTCTTTAGGAGCCGCGCACATGGCCAACAGCAGAAGCACTGCCAACTCGCATGAAGCTTCCCTTAGCAACGGAGTGACTCTCTCCCACAACTTCCTCTTCGCGATCCGAATGCGGGTTTGTCAGCGGCCGAAAGTGTGAGAAAGACTCATTGGAGGCATCGGGCGGGAAAAAGCTGGTGGTTCGTACTCGATAAACGACCCAATCATTGGTAGCGACGAGATGTCAATCATGGAGTCCAGGGGGGAGGAAGCTTTACCCGGAAGAGGAAGGTTGTCTCCCTAGTGCGGCTTTCCACCCCTTTTTTTAAGCCGTTTCGCTGGTGTACTGTAGTTCACTCACAGAAGCCACCAGTGAGGAAGAAGTTCCCTGCTGGGGTGTTTTGGGGAGTTATTTTTTTGTTTCTTTTCTTCCACATATAGCTTGTTCAGGTTTGATTTCTAGCGCGCAGCGCTTTCCTTCCTTCTCTCTCATATGAACCAATCCCCGCGATCATTTTCTCTTACGAAGTGTGCGACGTGGCTCGCGATGGATTTTAAGTATATAGAAGTGGGGAACGATCTAAAACCTCTAAATTCGGGCCATTGAATTATCTTCACGTACTGTCTCCTGCTCAGCATGTTTTATTAATCTGTTTTATATCGATTATTATGGTTTGCCCTTAATGAACTATAAAGATAGAAAACGAGTTTGTCTGCTACAGATTTATTTAGGAACGGAGGGCGGGGAGTGTATAGAGAGCCAAATATAATTGAATTCTCTTTGGGTGCCCCTGAATGGGAGTGTGTGAAAGCTGAAGGCACAGCATGATAGGTAATTAACCGAATGGGTTTCTGTATTGTGAGAAGGTGAGAGAAGTGGTCGTCTCATTCCTTTGGACTTTCCTGGAGATCTGTCCCCTTTTTTTCTCCTTGATATAGGATATCATGTCTCAGGAAAGTCAGCATGGGAAATGGACATTGTCCAGTAGTGAAGACAGTATGGATGAGTTAGCTGATTCTGAGAAGCCTTCTACCTCTGTGATGCAGAGAGCTCAGGAAAGTAAAGAGAGTGGCCACTCATGCTCAGAGGCAAGGAAAGCTGCTCACAAGAGAAAAATGTCTCCTCTGAAATATGTAGCTGGAAACTTTTCACAGCAGGCAGCCTCAGATCAGAAATTTGCCCGGGAAGATTTTGGCTGGTGTCTTTCCAGTAGTGAAGATGAGGATCTTAAAACCTCGAGTGGAAATAGAGATGCAATAACTACAGTCAGAAAAGCAGAAAGTGGTAGACCCATGGAGCTACCAACACCTTGTAAGGTTTCATCAAGTCACAAGTCTGCAGACCCATCTGAAGTGCAGGACACATGGGATCTGTTGAATGGGCAGAACCCTTTCAGATTCTTCCTTACTAAAGTCAAAGGAATTAAGTCAAAGTACAATTCTGGAGCCCTTCATATAAAAGGTAAGCAATATCAAGGCAAAAATACTGTGGAGAAAATGTGCTTAAACAATTATACATGCTGTAGCTGGCATGTAAGCAATGTAGTGCAGTAAGAACCTGACGCCCTAACATTACCCAGGAAAACTTTGCCCCTGCTCAAACTCCCTATTATTTGATTTTAAAAAAAAAGATTATAAAAAAAGGGAAACTAGCATGCTGTAGAATAGCAATCTCAATGATAGTCTGCATTTTCAACAATGCCTCTGGGCTCCACATAGACGCCAAAGGTATTCTTAAAAACTAAATTGGTGGATTCTGCAAAACGTGCATACTGATCCAGAAAGACTGAAAGAGCTTATGAATTTCTTACATAATTACTAAATTGGCTTCAACCAATTAATAATATTTATGGCCAAAAGGCCCAGAAGATTAAATTTTTCTGTGCTTTATGACTGGCATTGCAAAATACAAATGAACTCAGTTGAAAATAATAAAAAATAGAATTGCTATATCTTGTTTGATATCTGTGATGGCTTGTTTTTGTAAATCATCCTTTTTAAAATGTATCAAGATACTAAACATCTTAAATCAATTTAGTGCCTTCCTTATTTTGCTCCCAGCATATGCAGATTGGTAAATCTGCAGGCAGGTTCTGTACTTACCCGTATCTCAATTGAATAGTTTGCTAGAAACACTCAAAATAAGAAGGGCCAACAAGTCCAAGTTCGAATATTGTTGAAATTATGCCTGCAAAAACCTTGCCAAAGTGTACTAAGACCTTTGAACCTAAAACTTAAACTCTGACAATTCTGATATTTCTGGAAATTAATACTCGAGCTGAACATTGTAATTAGTTTTTTAGTTATGGTTTAAATCAAACCAGGACCAGAAACTATCTTAATTTTATTTTGTTTAAATCATGAAATGTAAGTAAATTGCATTTTTCCTAATTTGGATAAACCAGAATATTGCAATTAGTTGAAAATAGACCTAGCTGCTTTTAGTTGGCTACAGTGAGGGAGGCTATAGCAATAGGACTTACTGTACATACCACTTCACAGTGCTTTACAGCCCTCTCTAAGCGGTTTACAGAGTCAGCATATTGCCCTCAACAATCTTGGTCCCTATTTTACCGACCTAGGATGGAAGGCTGAATCAATCTTGAGCCAGTGAGACTTCAGTTGCCAAATTGCAGGCAGCTGGCAGTCAGCAAAAGTAGCCTGGAGTACTGCATTCTAACCACTGCGCCACCACAGCTCTTAAATTGTTTATGTTGCAATTTAATATATAATCTGCATATAACATGCAAATTGCATTTATAAAATATATTAAATAAATGATGGTTTGTTTAACTAATGTAAATAAAAACAGCTGGTTGAACTCACACAGCATGTTAAACATTCTTAACCATGAACCAGAAAATTATATCATGGATTTTGTGTTTGCAGTAAACAGTTCTTGCTGTCATATGTGTGTTCCTGCATCATGGTTATAAGTCATGTAATTTGGTATTTGGTTTGGGTTTCTTGTAATGTATGAACCTGACCTCAACAAAATCTAGGATTAGTTGCTTGGCATTGCTAAAAAAAAGAATATGTTACCACTTCAGTAGGTATGCTTGCTGTACTTACAACACATCTTTTTTTTCTTATAATAGATATTTTATCTCCTCTTTTTGGGACTCTTGTATCTTCTGCTCAGGTACATTTTTTATTGTCTTTTTAATATAAAATACAGATATTTTCTGTAGCAGTGTCAAAATTCAGAATAGTCTTTTGGAAATGTATAATTAAAATAGCTCTGTCTATTAAAAAGCCATGATAGAATGATAGTTTTATTAAGACCAGTATCACAAAATAGGTGGCAGACAGGAAATTGTGTGTCTGTACGGTTTATTTTTTATTTTAATTGTATTAAACAATAAGTATCAATTTATATTAATGCATTTATGAATTTAGTTACATATTCATTAGAAATCTATTAACTAGGGGTGGTAAATCAATATTTGTACTGTTTTAACTTAAGAACTACTTTTGTAGTCCTGCTCTTTGATGCTTGTCAGGGTCTCTGAGTGCAAAAGTCTAACCAAATTATTTACGATATTTTACATGTGTTTTTAAATTTCCTTAGTTAGGAACCCAGATTTATTATTCTCCAGCAAATCAAGATTGTACATTAATAATACAACCATATTTGCCGCATTTGCTGTTAAGTAATATAAGTTGGGATTGACAGTTTGGAAAACTGCTTGTTTAATTAGCTGTTTATTCTTGAGAGAATATCCATGCATAAATTAATAGAATGTGTGCAATTAGGCACAATTAGGAGAAACTAAGATCTCCCAAAATCCCAGCTTAAATTTTGCATCTGTTTTTGTAGATTGTATAGAATGGCATTTGTTAATTTTCTAATATATTAGAGTGTTTGTGTTTTATGAATAAGTCAGCATACAAATCTGTATAAACATAGGTACAACTTCTAACATGCTGTCATTCATAGGCATAATATTGCATTCTCTTTCCTTTTAACTTCTAAAAACTATTTTCTTTTTTTTCCCCTATGGCAAAGTTTAATTATTGTATAGATGTGGAATGGCTGGTCCAACAATATCCAAAGGAATTCAGGTGCATAAAAGAGCTTCAGTATTTAATTTCAGCTTCCATTTTGTATTTCTAATTTGTGCATCCTAAGTTTACTGTTGTCAGTATTGTGAGATAAATGTGTTATTTGCTATATTGGATAAGAAAAATGAGTTTAAGGATACAGCAACAGTATCAATCTTTCATTAGAAGATGTGACTCTTTGGAGAAAACAAACCTATTTTTGTACTGAAGAACTTTAATTCTTAGCATAACTTTTAATTAAAAACATGTTTCAAATCTATATCTATAAAACAGAGAGTGGGTGTGTATGTGGGTATGTCCCAAATAGGCTCCTCTACCCCTGCACCAATCACGCCCAAACTTTGCATACATGTTCTTTACACTCCAGAGACGGTCCCTGTGGGGGTCACGAACCACGTTGGGGCTTCCTTCACCCCCAAAATTGGTGCCAAAGGGCACACAACCCCACCAACAAAACCCTACAGTCTACTGCGCAGGCGCCGGAACGGCCAGGAAGGAACTGTGCCGCCAGCCAACTGTAGCAGCGCCATTCCCTAAGCCTGCGGCAGTCTGGAAGCGGGGCGTAGGGTTATACAGTGTTAGAGGTTAGAATTTTTGGAAGTGGGAAGATAAAGTTGACCTTCCCATGCTACTGTGAATGCAGGTTATGTTTTTAAAGGGGAAGGGGGGAAAGTGCGAATAAAAAATTTCATAATTATCCTTGAGAATATAGCTCAAAATATTTCTAAGATAATTAAGCTGTTTCAAATAAATAATAATTAGAGGCTTGTGCAAGTAAATTTTTATATTTTTTTAATCTTAGGGACAAACCTTTATTAATAGTCCATGGAGAGAAGCGAGAATCCAAGGCTGAGCTACATGAAGATGCTCACCCATATAAAAATGTTCGTTTATGCCAGGTAATCACTTTTATTATCACTACAATTACCAAAGGTATAGACAGGTAGTCCTCGACTTACGACCACAATTGAGCCTAAAATTTTAGTTGCTAAGTGAAACATTTGTTAAGTGAAGTTGGCCCATTTTATGACTTTTCTTGCCACCGTTGTTAAGTGAATCCCTACAGTTGTTCAGTTAGGAACATGGTTGTTAAGAGAATCTGGCTTCCCCATTGACTTTGCTTGTCAGAAGGACACTGCAACCGTCATAAATACGAATCAGTTGCCAAGCATCTGAATTTTGATCATGTGATCTTGGGGATGCTGCAATGGTCATAATTGTGAAAAACAGAAGTCTCTTTTTTCAGTGGCGTTGTAACTTTGAATGGTCACTAAATGAACTTTGTAAATCGAGGACTACCTTTAGTACTCTAACCTAATACTATAAATTCATCATCTAGCAAGCATGCTCAAAAACTCCTCCCCCCGAATGTTTTCATGTTCAACTTTTGATTTTTTTTTTCTGTATATTAATGTGATCATGCAAATCTTTTATAATATATATATACACACACACACACACACACACACACAAACACACAGAGAGAGGGGATGGGGGGAGCAGTAAAATGAAGGAGTACTTTTTCCTAATTTTTCATGTTCTTTCATGTTGTATCTCCTTTTTCCTGCATAACAAAGTTGCCTGGGTGACCTTGGACCAGTAACACACTTTCAGCCCAACTCACCTCATAGGGTGGCTGTTTTGGGGAAAATAGAAGGAGAAAGATATGTTTTCTGCCTTGCGCTATTTCTAAAAGTAATAAGGGCAGGATATAGATAAAATAATCTACTTAAATCTTCCCGAACTTGGCATTTTTTGGTCTATATTAGGACTGTAATTCTCAAAATTCCCAATCATTATGACTATATTTACTGGGAACATTGGAAATTGCAGCTTCAGCTCATCTGGATGACAATGGCATTGAGATACAAACTGAGAAATTTAAAATGAATGCGACAATTTATTGTATAAATGCTGTGTGAAATATCTTTGAATCAAAGATTATATCATGTAGTATTAGTTGTAAAAGGTCTATTGTGCAATTTGTGCAGCAGCCACCAGAGTGCATCAAAATAAAGCAAAAAAAAAGTATTTTTAGTATTATTTCCATATAATGACGTGCCCTAAACTAAAAATATATTTTTAAACAATGTTCTTATTGTAGGCAAAATTGGATATTGCCTTTGGAACACACCACACGTAAGTAATTTATCATAAATGCTGAATGTCTACTATAGAAATATGGTAATTATTTTGATAAATGCCACTGTGATTGTAGAAATAATTACAATCTTGTGTTTGAGTACTGAGAAAATACAAATAAAATGCCAATTATCTTGATATACCAATTACCTCTTCTCAGTATTTATTTTCTCCACCTCTTTTGCTTTACAAAATATTGTTTTAGGGTAATCTGCTTTTTGAATTAATAAACCTAATTCATTTAGCATTCCCCTTCCAGAATTCTCAGAAGTAGTACTGTATACTTGGTGGAAGTTACTTGGGAGTGTTATCAATATATGAAAAGGTTTTCTTCTGGAAAGGAAAATGCTTTATTATAAGGCGATGAGTTTATAATAAAAGGTACAATCCTATAAATCTCAACTCTTTTAGTGTTGAAAATACAGATGTCAGCTATACTAATGGTTTATATAAAATAATTCAGGATTATATAGATTGCCTTAAGATGCATTTTAATTTTGATGTGTTTTGTGTCAGGTAGACCCGGGCCCCAGTTACATTTGTACATACAGTTACATACATGGTCTTACAAGCATGGATACTTTGAAAATGTATCAGAAAAGAACTTTAATGAGTGGATTTCATTTTAAAAAATTGAGTTTTCTTCTCAGGGATTCACAAAAGCTTGAAAAGGATAAGTTTGTTTTAATGAATAGCAGAGTGGTGATCCACTTGTGCAAGATCCAAAGCACTTTTTACAAATAGTTTGTGAAGTGTGTAAGACCTATTCTGTCGTCTTTATACACTGGTCCACAGAAATTATTGGCTAGGATTCACAATTTTATATTCGTGGTACTATGACTTCTAACAATATTCTGGCACATTTTCCGCACTATTATAATATTGTGAAATGTCATCTGTTTAAATTTTGGATATCCTTCATTATAAAATTGTGTGTTCTATAACTTCTTTGTAGTATTTTACAAGCCCATCTTAACTGCTCATACCTCTAGGCTAGGGTTTGCTAGATTGTGATGCCAAATCCCAATTCTGGAATGACAAAATCCAGTTTAAAAAGTCAAAAATGACTTTAATAGGCAGATAAGATTTTATAAGCTGTTGTAGGATGAGTGGATGGATAGAGCTGGCAGATATATTTAAGGCCATAGATTAACACAAAAATATTAAGTAAAAATATTTGCAACCAAATCAATAACAAAAATCTTAATTGTTAAACATGATTAGAAAAAATATTATAAAACCAGAAAATGGTAAAAAGACTATAATTAAAATGAAAGCTATGTAAAAATGATGACATAAAATACGTTTAAAAAGTTTCTGTTGTGAATTCTCCATCTGGTATAGAATCTAAGAAACAGCAAGTCAATTTGTGATTATTTTCTTGCAAAGATACAACATTATTGGCTGTCCTGTATGGGGCTCTTGTATCATGATGGTGTATTTGAATTGAATTGGGACCTGCCCATAGTCATTTGCTGAGATGGGCGGCTATAAAACTCAATTAAATACATACTATTTGCATTGTACACATTTTAGTGAATAATGGATTTGTGCAGCCCATTGTACTAGCCCATTGTGTGTCTTTTCAAATTATGCTATACCAAAAGAAAAAAGCATAACATTAGCATTATGTGTGAATCAGGCTAATTTGTTTCTTAAAACAAGATAGGACTGATGCTTCAAAAAAAATTCACCAGATAAAAAGTTTGCTATAATAAAATACGTTTTGAGGGATTAAATTTAGCAAACAAATTCATTTTTATTAAGTAAAGCCTAGTGATATTCATGTTTATTTTTTTATTTGCTTAAAATATTTATACAAGTAAGGTAGTTCTTCTCAATCACAGTTGAGCCCAAAATTTCTGTTGCTAAGTAAGGCAGTAACTTAACACTGTTAAGTATATTTTGCTCCAATTTACAATATTTTTTTGCCACAGTTAAGCAAATCACTTCAGTTGTTAAGTGAATTCTGTGGTCATTAAGCAAATCTGGCTTACCCTATTGACTTTGTTTGTTGAAAGCTATTGGGAAGGTTACAAATGGTGATTTCATGAACCTGGGAGAGTGCAACTGTCATAAATATGTATCATAAATCAGGGTGGATAAAAATCGATGATTTTTAAAAATAAAAATTAAAAAAATCAGAATTTATTTAAATCAGATTTTTTTTTTTTATCAAATTTATTTTAATAAAATGCTTTTGGAGTAAAAATCGTATCTAAAGATAGTTTTCTAAGATACATTAATAATTTAGTTTATTCAGCATGAAATGGAGCTAAGTTATGTAGCATAAGGCTGTATATTCTGCAATATTGGGACTGTCGGTGAATCAGTAGTGGGTTAGAGGAGGAGCCACTGTGGGACAGAGATGACAGTTGCTCTTTAAAAATTATTATTTAAATCGAGTTGATTTAAATCAAGCCTTTTTACTAGTGATTTAAATTGTGATTTAAATCGACTTGTTTTAAATCAAATCCACCCTATGATAAATACATGCCAACTGCCAAGTTCTCAAATTTTGATCACATGACTATGGGGATATAGTTAAACCAAATCAAAATCTGATACTATAGCTAAACTTTCACATGCAGTCCACAATTTCATCTCATTAGTCTCATCCTATCTTGAGTGGCATGGTAGCTTAGAGGTGGAGCTCTCGCCCAGTGGTGAGATTCAAATTTTTTACTACCGGTTCTGTGGGCGTGGCTATGCGGTCACTCAATCAGAGGTATTTGCCGCGGTTAGCCAATCAGAGGTCGTATTTGCTGGTTCTCCGAATTATCACTACCGGTTCTCTGGAACCTGTCAGAACTGGCTGAATAGCACCTCTGCTCTCGCCTTACAATCAGGAAGTTGTGAGTTCGATCCTAGGTAGCGGCAGATATTTCTCTGTCTGGGTACAAAGAGAAAATATCTGCTGTGAACTTCACATAGACGTAAGGCAGGGCATCTAGCCAGTAAATGCTCAGTTCCATTCAGTCACCCAAATTCAACCCCGATGCAATTACAGGGTTGTTAAAAGAAAAAAAAATCCCATCTTATCCTAGTGCTTAGGAGAAAAGCCAAGCCTTAAGTGCTCTTCAGAACATTAAAAGGGTCAGGGTCTGCCAAATGTCAAGGAAAAAGGGTGTTTTATATGGTAGGGGCAAGTTTCCTAGGGTCTCATAAGATGGCAACATTTAAAAGAGGGAACTAGGAACATGCTCACTCTACCCAATCTGTCCTTATTTTTTATTTTATTTATTTATTTGTATCTCACATTTATTATTTTTACAAATAACTCAAAGCAGTCCTTAAGGAGACACAGTCCTGTGGATAACCTGGTACCATGCAATATAGGACTTTAATGGTAGTAATCAGCACCTGGAATTGCACCCTGTGTTCCTATGTTTAAATTACAAAAATTTGGCCATGGGTGAATGATCACAACATGCTTGCTTTGTTTTAGCTAAGTAGCACTGCTATATACTACCCAGTGGTGTGATTCAACTGGTCTTAACAACCGGTTCGGTGAGCTTACTTATTACTGGAGCTCTGGTGAGTCACAACAGCTGACAGGCTGCAATCTGCGCTGCCGCGCTGATCAGCTGGGCTTCAGAAAAGGAGAATAAAGCTCAGATTAGCGCAGGGGTGGGTGGGCAGGCCCAACTCGTCGCCAAATGAACCGGTTTGCCCGAACCAGCCGAACAGAACTACCGGTTTGCCTGAACCGGGCCAAGCAGAACTACCGGTTCACCTGAACCGGGCCAAACTGGTAGAATTCCACCCCTGATACTACCTTTGTTCTATTCTGTTTTGTTCTGTTCTACTCTATTCTATTTTTTAAATGTCTAGGCTATCCATCTCACTATAAAGGGGCTCTTTACAAAATAAAAGCAACAATATCAATCAGGAACCAATGTATAATGGGGCGGAGGTGGGATTTTCTTTAATCCATTAACCACCTCCAATACCACCTCTTAGTTACCCTTCAAAAGTGATTTTATAAACCATTAATCAAAGTACTGTTTCAAAAATGTAAATTCAAAGCTCCTTTGAATGGAATTAGGATAGAATTAGGACTTGTTATAATAAAATTTGTACTGTTGCTGCATATTTTGTTACAAGTTGGTACTTAATATTTCCTAAAACAATTTTTCCAGATAGTATTGTTTTATTATTATTTTAGGCTTTACTATTTGCTATATTTTGCAGCATATGAAGCATACTCTAAAGAAGGTTTTGCTTTAATTTCTAAACTATAAATATTTATAACACTAGCAGAACCATGTGTAATCATGCAGTGAGTCAGTTATATGACTAGGTATATTTTTATTTCAGTACATTTTGATTCTCAGGTGCCAGTTTCTAAGGCAACCTGTTTGGAAGAAAACATCAGAGCAATATTGGACATTTTCTATTTAGAATCTATGGTGATTTAATTACTTTTTAAAGTATTCACAAAAACAATCATACAAAAAAAACATGTGACTATTAAATTTACTTAGCAATTTTTTAAGTGGGTGGCCATAGCAGGATCACATTTCAAATTGTGGAAACAATTGCGTATCGAGGTACATTTTAAATTGAAATATATTAAATGCACACCGCTAAAATTAGACTAGCTATTTAAAATGACAAATACTTTTATAAAATGTCTTTAAAAATAAATGATAGAATTATATCAGTGGAGAATTCATAGACAATACAGTGGTCAATGATTTGAAAGCCTGATTCTCCAGTAAGCTAAAATCTTTTAATGGAGAGATTAGAGTCCCTGAAATTTGTATATGTGTAATTGATTCTTCAAATAATCAATACGCAGTTTTAAAGCAAAACTAATGCTTTAGGCAGGCCCCCCACTATAGCCAATAGACCCAGCATAACACTTGTCATTAACTAAGAATTTCAAAATCCTAATTTAAATAGAGCCATTCAGAATACTTAAAGAGCACTAAAATGGTATTGTATCGTTGCATAAGCCTTCTATGCACCACGTAGCATACAGTGAATGAAGTACATGTTATAATAGATTGTTCAATATAACGGCAGTTGGTAATTAGGAAGAAAATTTGTATAAAGTTTGGAAGTTCTGGATAATATAACAATTAGGCACTAGCATCACTGATCCTCTTGTTTAGATCTGTCATGAGGTCCTGCCAATCTAATCTTTCTGATAGCAATATTATATAGGAGCATCTATAAAGGCGATGTCCCCCAAAATATGTAATATAGAGTGACAAAGCCAAAAGAATTCACGCACAAAATATGAGGAAAGGAAGAAAAGACTCAGACACCTTCATAGTTTTGCAGGAGTATAAATGGGAGGTTGGGACTTGCAAGATTCTGTTACAATAGTCTGTCTTAATAAAATAATAATAAAATAATTCTCCTTTCCCTGTAGTTTGCTTCCTGATCTGGTCTATATATGGGGCTGATAAAAATGACATTTAGTCCAGCCAATCAGTTGGATAATCAAGACTAGAATATTGTCGCAGAATGTAAACTGTTCCAAGTAAAGTTGTGTTTTGCATTAAAAAAAAAACTATAATAGATCTACATTTAGGAAATATCACTCTTGAAGGAAAATTTTAGTGACTCAAATGGATCAATATCATTGCAAGTCTTTTATAACTCTATTATAGAGCCTTGAGTGGTGCAGCGGTTAAGAACGCTGTACTTAAGTAATTAAGTATTCAGCTCCCAGCTGCCTGCAATT
>JANHJO010005684.1:355403-366898 GCA_032468235.1 Pseudoxyrhopus heterurus | reverse complement strand
CTATTCTATTCTATTCTATTCTATTCTATTCTATTCTATTTTATGTATTTAGCAGCAATCAAACTTCACTTGAGGAAATTTTTACATAATGGGATTATTCTCTGCATATTTAATAATTGCCCCTTTCTCTCATATTAAAAGTAACAATTTGGTAGTCAACTTTGGAAGGACTTTATGGATGCCACCAAGATTTTTTGGAAAGTATATGCAGCTCTGAGAACTTGGGTTATAGCTTCACAAATGGATAGACAAGAATTAAAAACAGTTCTTAATTCACTTTGATTACTTACTACTTTGCCAAATTCCAGTTTTGCAGTTTATGCTTTTACAGTACCTTTGATTGTAATAAAGCTTCCTTTGAACAAAGGAATGCACCATGGAGTTCATGAAATATAAGAAAAAGTGAATTGAACTCTTTTTTAAATTGCATTACTGCTTTGTACAAAAAATAAAATGGCTTGAGAATGCATATTTATTTATCATCTTATGAACTCTATTTCTAATACTTGTCGATTACAACTATTTGCTTACTGTCAATCTGTTGTATATGGGTAGAGTATTAGAATAATAACAGTCTTGGCTTTTTCATGTTTTATTTTGATTCAGGTTCAATATTTTGAGACAAGTTACAATGTTTTAATTGTTGCTGCATTTATACACTTCCCAGAATCATATTATGTTAAAAGATTGACCATATAAATTTGTTAAATAAGTAAAGAGAGATAAAAGGCAGAACTTCCTATAGAAATAAAAGATACTATCTGTCTACTACTATATTTGGAATGTAATGTCCAAATATCTGATACTGTAGATGCTTCATGCATAAATTGTATTGTGAAGAAAATCTTTTTTTTTATTTGACAATTAATACTGTGTTATCTATAAGTGATTACAAGGTAAGCATGTATGATCTGGTTTTTTTTTGTGTTTTTGTTGATTTTTGCACAGTTGTTCTCAAACAATACCAGCAAGCTGCTGCTCTTGCAGAAAAATATTGTGACTTTGATATTTTGGTACAACTATGTGAACAGACTGATAACCAAAGCAGATTACAACGTTATATGACCCAGTTTGCTGATCAGGTGAGGTATTAAGATTTTACCAGAGTGAAGTTTTGTCATTTAAGTCAGCAGTGCCCAACCTTTAGAGTTTGGTGGCCTGTGGGGAACAGGGGGGGAGATGAGCTCTATTTGTGTGAACAGTGGGTACACGTGCTCGCCATCAGCCAGCCACTCGCATAGCCCAGTTCTGAACAGGCCACAGCCTGGTAGTGCACTGTGGGTTGGGGACCCCTGATTTAAATCCAACAGTTAAATAATTTTAATTTCAAATAGGCTTTTTTGCATATAGTTTCTCTAGAGCAGCGGCCCCCAACTTTTCTGGCTTGGCAGCCGGGCGGAGAGGTAGAGGAGCTCCATTTGTATGAACAGCAGGTGCATGTGATCTCAGCTCACGCAAAGGAGGGCCAAGTGGGCCACCACTTGCGCAAGGGAAGTTTCTCACATGAGCGCAAGATGGCTGCCGCTCACGCAAAAGGAGCTTTGCACGCAGTTGCCCACTGCATGCACAGCCTGGTTCCAAACAGGCCGTGGCTCGGTAATGGACCGTGGTTAGGGGTTGGGGAGTCCTGATCCAGAGGATTATTTGTCTAAAATGGCCTATATTCTTTTAAGTTACAGAACATTATAGAGATAATTGTCAGTTTTACCTTTATTCAAAAAGGTAAATTCTCCAGTACTTGAACTGGAACTGAAATATGCATTGTAAGTAAGGGTACAGATATGCCAATTAAGCAAATCGAGTCTCATGAGAATTTTTAGTATAACATAAGGCAAAGGACTAACATGTGTTCAGCTGCTTCAGGGTTCTGCTTTATTCCTGCTTTAGAAATAACAGAGCAAGCTAGAAAATAATGTTAAACCAGGACAACATATTACCCTTTGCATATTTGAATATATTGAACATTGACATTAGGGAATAAAAAATTTAGTTTTCAGATTGAACTATAATAATAGATGCTTGTTAGAAGCCAAGCTGTAAAAAAGAAATGAATATTTTACACTTTTAAAGATCTATAATTCTGTTTCATAAGAAGGCCATACTTTGCAAAGCAGATCCTTATGCATATGTAATTTTATTTTTTAGAATTTTTCAGATTTTCTGTTTCGTTGGTATTTAGAAAAAGGAAAAAGAGGAAAACTGTTATCACAGCCAATCGCTCAGCATGGCCAGCTGGCTAGCTTCTTACAAGCTCATGAACATCTCAGTTGGCTGCATGACATCAATAGTAATGACATGGATAAGGTATGCTTTAAAATAATACAAACTTCTTACGTTTCCCTTAGTCAAGGGAATGCATACAATGTACCCTCTTTCTTGGTTCATTTGGGAAACATATGGAAATTGGTAATATAAGGAGCAAATAGTAATCTTTGTGTAATCATGCAAACTTTTGGTTGGTTATTTTCATTTTTTAAAAAATAATGTTTCTGTAAATTGGGGGGGGATTGCATTTAGGAGGAGCAAGCTTCTTTCATGAGGAAAAAAAGTCCTGATCTCTGCTTGTGTAGATTCACTGGGTCTTTGCATATAGCTTAAATTTGACTTTAAAAGTATTCTTTATTGCCAAAATTTATTATAAATCATATCAGCAAAATTTTTCTTCAGTATTAACACCATAGTGAAGAAATTTTTTTGGATTGAATTATATAATTTAAATTTAGAACAAGAAGGTTCTATGAGATGATTTCATTATTTCAAAGTCTGCTCCAAAGGTAATGGATAAGTATTCCAAACAAAAATGCTTACACAACTATTTTTCCCTTGAATTTACTTGGTTAACTTGTTTAATTTTGTTTTTAAAACAAAAAACTTATATGCTTATCATATTGTAGGTCCAGGTATCTTAGGGAATAAACACTTTGTAAAATATATCTAATTTCCACCAAAAAAACCAGAAGTAGTCACTATTTATTTATTTATCCTACCTTTTATTACTTCTACAAATAACTCGGACTGTGAATATATCAAACACACCTTCCTCCTCCTATTTTTTTTCCACAACAACAGCCTTGTGAGGTGAGTTGGGCTGAGAGAGAGTGACTGGCCCAAGGTCACCACACCCAGCTGGCTTCAGTGACTAAGGCAGGACTAGAACTCATGGGGAACTAGAACTCTGCTTTCTAGCCTGGTGCCTTAACTACTAGATCAACCCAGCTCTCATTTTAATGTGTTCTTTATCCTTATTATGAAACTGGTATAATAAATATTATGATGTCTCTTCTTATTTGTGCAGAAGCTCAGTAAAAATTTAAATAATAATGCATGTCAATAATATATTTTATAGTAGTTCTTGTCTTGATGGTTTTCTATTTTCAATGACTATTTTAATCTTAAAATTCTTATCCACTTACCTTTACTTTTTTTATGTTGTTTCCAAGTAATTGTAGGACACCGCTCAGCAGAAAAGAGGATTTTCCTCAACATTTCAGAATTTGAATATGTTGTTATGAACTAGTAATTTTGAGTACAACTGATTTGCGAAATCTGTATCAATATTTTTAAATAACTTTGTAGTTTAGATCTCTGTATCTATAAATATTCTTGAAACGGAGATGAGCACTGCCCCCTAGAGTCGGGCATAACTGGATAGGGGAAGCCTTGTATCTATACCTTTTTCTTCTTCTATAACTTTTTCATAACTTTATCTAATTGGAACTGTGTTGGTCACTTTTAGGCTTACAGAACACTCCACAATTTAGCAAATACAGAAACGAGGTACTTTGCGAAGAAGAAAACTCTTCTTGGATTAAGTAAACTGTCTGTGCTAGCTTCCAATATATCAGATGTGATGCTTAATGAGAAAATTGAAGGTACTTTTTAAGCTAAACTTTAAAACTACGCCATGCTTATGCTGGTCCTCATTGAAATGGTTCTGTTGCCACTATCATCAGTAATGATTCTTTGTTCTTCCATGTATGCAAGAAATCATTGAACAAGAATGTTTTTTACTGCATCAAGAAACCCTTCCTGAACAATTGTTGGCAGAGAAAAAGATGACTCTCAATGAAATGCCGGTTTTAAGTGCCCCACAGCTTATTGAGGTATTTGCCATATTTTTAATTAATGGGACTTTTGCATCTATCCAAAGGGAATTCCATTTTTCAAAAGAAAGCAACAGTAACATGTGTTGACATTGTAATATATTTTTCTAAATAATTATATATTATTCTAAAATGCTGAGAACTGAAATTCATTTAAAAAGAATTTGTGTTGAAGCTAGTATGAAACTTGCTCTCAAATTCTGACTTCAAAGCAGTAATGTATCGGTGTCTTATGTATAGTGCATGATGAACAGTATCATTGACTTGAATATTGTGCACTTGTTTGGAAATTGGCCATGCGAAGTTGTTACTTACTTACTTGCAGTTGTACCTGCTTGCCTTGTATCAAAGCAATTCAGCTTAGTAAGGTAAGGTTCCACTATCTCTCAAATATGAAAACCTCAAAGTTTCATTAGTCAGAATGACCCATAAGCTGTGTAGCTGTGGATACTTTTTAACAGCATGTTCATAAAACTATCAATGTATTTAGAGTAATAGCCCAAGATTGTATGAACATTTGAATGTTTCTTTCCCCATCACATGCAGTTGCACACAATAACTTGGTGCTGTGTACATCGTGTGATTAAAAAAACAACAACTTGTGGGTGAATAAATCTTAATTTATTACTCTCCAGGTTTATCACAAATCATTCTGTATCGCTACTACTTCCACAGTATTATATATATAGTATCTTCAAGTAATCCAAAATTGCAAGTAATTTTATAATTGCAGGCTACTACAGAAAAAAAACTAGTCAACTTTATCAGTATCATTAAATAATTATTTGAAGATTCAAGTACAGGGTAGTCCTCGACTTACAGCCACATTTGAGCCCAAAATTTTTGTTACTGAGACATTTGTTAAGTGAATTTTGCCCCATTTCATTTCCTTGCTACAGTTGTTAAGTGGATCACTGCAGTTGTTAAGATAGTAACAGGGTTGCTAAGTGAATCTGGCTTCCCCATTGAGTTTGCTTGTCAGGAGGTCATAAAAGGGGATACATGACCCCAGGACATTGCAACTATCATAAATTTGAGTCAGTTTCCAAGCATTTGAATTTTGATCACATGACCATGGGGTTGCTGCAACGGTTGTAAGTATGAAAAACAATCATAAATCACTTTTTTTAGTGTTGTAACTTCAAGTGGTCACTAAATTAACTATTGTAAGTCAAGAACTACCTGTACTGGCAGTGTTTCTGAGATCAATAGTTATGTTTTTCTGTGTTTATTCCATTCACTTACACACAAAAATTAATGATTTAATTGAACCTGAGTGTCATGTTAATGTGCTATAAGACTCATAACCAGGTGCCCAGATTTACCATGTTGAAATAGGCATCCACATGAATTGAATAAGTTATCATTTATCAATCTTACACACAATGGCTATAACATGGAAAGTATATCTAAAGGTTTATGCCGCTTTTTATTCTCAGTGGAATTGAGGAATATTTCAGTGAAAAATAGTTAAAATACAGGATGATTCCTCTCCACACCCACCCACTCACCCACCCCGCAGCAAGTTCTAATTTTTGTGGTCATTATTTTATACAATAGCTATACATATGTGATGAGAACCGGAAAGCTAATGAGTATGACTTCAAGAAGGCACTGGATCTGTTGGAATATATTGATCAGGTATGAAATTTAATGAGAGTTTCAGTTGTGTGTTACTGATTTTCAGTGAATAGGTATACACAATTATACAAATTCTTTATGACAGCTGATAGAAAATGTCTAAGTGTTCTTCTGGTAAGTACCACTGAACACAGATAATCATTGTTAGATCCATTTTTAGTGATGGAGGATCCAGATTGGGAAGGTATTGTTATTAGTAGTATTAGTATTATCCACAATTTTATGAATTTCCATTCCAGCCATTTATTTATTTAAAGTATTTGACACATTACCTCTTTGTAAAATTTCCAAAATGATTTACAAAGTTATTTTTAAAAATGCAAAATAAGCTTTTCTAAAACAATGATAATAAAAGATTAAGAAAGGTTAACATAAAAGATACTGAAACACACCAGTTTAGGATATGACTTATTCCAGAGAGTAGATTATTTCACAGGATAATTGCCATCTCAGTAAAGGTATATTGACTGGCTCTAAACATATTGTCTCTATTTGCCTTAGTACATATGCATATTTCATTCACAAACGCTGGTAAAAAGGTAATGCATTGTCCATGGAGGGAAAAAAATAGAGTGTAGTCTTTCCTCTGGATACTGTAAAAGGAACCCTTTTTCACTGCCCAACTCAGGAAGATAACATTATTTTTTCATGTGTTAGACTTATATTCCACATTTTCTTCACATGTTCAGGTTAGCTGTCTTACAATTTTTCTTTACAAAAAGTTCCTTTGAGATACAGTAGATCGGATTGACCCAAGAGTGACCAAATCAAATCACCAGTTGAGCTTCCAGAGCTACGGTAGACTAGACTCTGGGTGTGTTGTGTCCTGATCTGACACTTAACCGCACATCATGCTCTCTCACTGATGTACCAAAAAAGAGGCTTAATCTCACGTGATAAACACAAACATACACACTGCTGAAGTAATCAAAGATTGCACTGTACAGACACGTTCTGTAGAGCCATATGGAGAACCGGGATGCTGTATCCTGCTTATATGTGAAAGGATGCATTCTAAATGGCTGTTGCTGACTTAACTGTATGAAGCATGGCAAGGGAACATTCAGATAGTATTGCATTTCACCCACAACCTAAAGTCAATAATGTAATCAAGTCTCTTCATCTCTGAGAAAAAAGTCTTTTCTTAAAATCCAACTGTTCTTTACCATACATGTTGCACAGCTTCTGTGCTCCTAGTCTCTGGCTAACCTGCCATTTCATTGTCTATTTGCCATATTATTCAAATTTATCAGATAGCATTGCCCCTACCTTTGATAACACCCATAATGCTGTTGTGTAGCTTATCCTTTAGTTTTCTCACATTGCTTCATAGTTTCTTAAACCTACAATTTTCTGAAATATATTCTTTAAAACACATTATTATTTTGTTAACTTGTTTTGCTACCATGTATTCAACCAAATATGGTTATAATGTCTAATTTATCATATTCCCTGAAATTTCAAATGCAATTTAACCTTTTTTCTTTTTTTTTTAATGAAGGCCGAGCAAGTGGATATAAATTATCTTAAACTTAAAATACTTTGTAAAGCTCTCCTGAGAGATGGGTAGGTAAAAGCAGTTTAATTTGTTTAATGTATTCATTTACAACATTTGTATTCATACTTAGCCAAACAGTTCCTAGAGCAGCTTCCCCAAAATCAATAGCAAATGAAAAAATCTCTATTTTTTAGTTTCATTTTCAAAAGATTTGACAAGAGATGGAGGCAATGGAAAAACTGATAAATTTGGACACCAGTTCTTATAAGTATAATACAAAAGGTTGAATCAAGCAATTCCTGAAAAGGTAGAGACAAATTAGGTTAAGGTTTCCAGAAGAATTCATGGATTGGCTCTGCTTTCCATCTCTCCTTCCACTTTTGAGGGCATCTCTGATTTCAATTAATACTTTTTTGGAGTAGCCTTTCAATATCTTCCAACTTCTGATATCAAACTGAATACTTAGATAGAACATTCCAAAATCAGGGCACCACTGTCAAGAAGAGATTTCCTTTAGGGAAAGGGCACGTTGATAGAATAGTAGGCGTTCCTTGGGCAAGTGAAAGGCTATGTAAGGATATATGTTTGTTAATCCTTAATTAAAGTATCGGAAGGGTTGGAATTATCTCATTACAAACTGGGGACTCACTAAAAGTGTACAAGTTTCAATGAAGATACACCTAGCTTCTCAACTGTTAGCTCTTAACCATTATACCATTGTGTTCCTTTTTATACAGTCTTCATACACCCATAAATGTTTGTGTAAAAAATAGAAATTGCCTTTCTATTTGAAGGTCTATCATTAATAGAATCTGCTTCCTTCCTCTTCTGAAAGGCTACTCATCTTCCTGAACTACTCATGTTTAGTTTCAAAATTTTGAAGGAGTTGATGGATGAAAAAATTCAGCACTGTGCTTTAGACTGGATAAAAAACAATAACAGTGATTCCCGTCAAAATCTCTTTAACGATTGTGTAAAATACCTATTCCAAACAAATATATTGACAGAATTCCATGGATGTGGTTCAGGAACAATTTGGGGAGGTTGTTTAAAGTATCCTTTCATTCACTAGAACTTATTTTGAATTCATAATTATGTCCAGACTTAATCTTGAAACATGTTAGGTATTGATCCTCAATTGGATGCCGCCATTTCTGTTTGTCCAGTTGTTGATCATTTAGAATAAATAGCTATACAAAATTATCTTTATTCAGATGTCCTCCTCATTATCAAGGCATTTCTGAATCAGATACCTCAAACTACCTGCCCTATGGGGATGTACATAATTTTTTTAATGCTACTCTACTCTATAACTATATATGGCAATAGAATTGTTGGATAGTACCCGAGGCTTGTGGGAAACACACAGTGACTTCCTAACAAGGTAGTGGTTTTTTGTTCCTCATTCATTCGGTTCACTATTTCACTTTCAGGAGAAGAAAATAGCTATGAAGGAGGGTATTATGGAAGAAAGTGTTTCCCTTTGCCCAGAATTCCTGGTTTAATGCAGATTAAAAGTCAGCCACATTAAATATTATAATAAATGGATTAACAAGAAAAAGCTTTTTTTTTAAATGCATTAAAATATATATTACTGAAATAGAGGCCTCTTTCTTGCTAAGGACTTTAATTGATTCTGAATTCAAATTCAGAATATAATTTCAGCATTCTCTTGCTTTAGCATCCAGCAAAGCTACCTTGAAAGTCACTGAAGCAGTCGGTGTGAGCTTAAATGGACTCGGGGGGATGGTAGAGGACAGGAAGGCCTGGAGGAACGTTGTCCATGGGGTCGTGATGGGTCGGACACGACTTCGCAACTAACAACGACAACAACAACATCATGTGAACTTGATTCTATCCCACTGTAAATGCAGCCTAGGACTGTGTTGGCTCTTTTGGTGGCTGCACACACTGCTGGCTGATATTTAAGTGGTTGTCCACTAAGATTCCTAGATCAGTCTTGCAGTTACTGCTATTGAGCCAGGTACCATCTATTCTATACCTGTGCATTGGGTTTTTCTTGCCTAAGTGTAAAACCTTACTTTTATCAAGTTGAACTTAATTTTGTTAGATAGGGCACCATGTTCAGGTCTGTTGAGATCTGTCTGGATCTTAAACCTATCTTCTGAGCTGTTGGCTATTCCTGCCAGCTTGGTGTTGTCTGCAAATTTGATGGGTTCCCTTTTATCCTCTCATCTAAATCATTGTTGAAGAGTACTGGGCCTAAGACAGAACCTTGGATATCCTGCTTCATAGTTCTCTCCATGTAAATGTAGTTCTATTGAGGACTAAATGTTGAGTGCACTTATGAATCCATCTGGTGGTGATGCTGTCTATCCCATATTTGTCTATGTTACCAAGAAATAGTTTGTAGGCCTGCAAACTGACAAAGAGAAAGCCTACATTAATGCAGCAGGGATTTACTGAATATGTACCATCAAGTTATTTTTTATTCCTAACAACCACATAGATAGATTTTTCTCCATGACCATCTATTCCTAATCTGTTTCAGTTTTTCCAACAATGCACTCATTGTCACTTTCATTGAGTTCATCTACCTTGCTATTGGTTGTCCTATTTTTCTCTTTCCTTATGAACTATTTAAAGAATAAACAATTTAGAGGTACCTTTGATAAAACGAGAAAAGCTGAGAAGTAGAATAAAAATTAACCAGTTAAGGCATTCAAAATACTATATTTGCAGGCTGTCTCCATCAGGCCCCAAAGGCCATTCATATTTTTTTTTCCTCCAATGAAAATTTTACTGTGCTTGGGAATATTCAGGGTTGAAAGTATTCTAAAATCCTTGCTTTGCAGATTTTCCCAACTTGCTAGCTATTTTTCTTCTTTTTAAATGTGCCACTGATTGGAAAATGAGAGCTACATTGTTGCTTTTTTTCAAAAGGTTAACAACAATAGCAAACATCTAGATTAACACTTGAATATCATTGGCATTGATATAATCATGGTCAGTTGCAACAAGCAGCTTTATTTGGGGCAGCTTAAATACTGTGACAATGCCTTTAATGAATAGAATAGAATATTCTTTATTGTCAAGTGTGATTGAACACACAAGGAATTTATCTCCGGTGCATAAGCTCTCAGTGTACATACAAACAACAAAGTAATATAATCATAAGATACTAATAATAGAAGGTAATAGGAAAGATGAGAAGGATGTTATTAAGTAATAACATCTGCCTACCCCAGGTCTTTGGCAAGGATTCAGTAAGTGAATGAAAATGTCATATACAGTCTAAACATCTGGCTGGCTTTGTGGCTAATCATCATAATAATGGAATGGTGGTAAAAGTATACATGTTAGCATGTTGTCCAGTCCTATCAGGCTTTAATCACCTTTTTCCTGCCCATATCCTCTTTTTCAAATAGAGCTCATAATGCTATGGATCACAGAATCTGCTCCTCAATCACAAAAAGATGCGCAATCATTCTTTACAAGAATATCTGGATATGGATGAACTTCTTTTTGCTCTCATCCTAACAAAAATGGCCAACCTCCAGTATTATATCAATTTGCCACCTATTTCTCATAGATAATTTGATAAAATGTTCTTCTACTGTTGCTTTGCATATATATCTGAGTGGGGAGACATTGACCCCCTCAGAACAGATACGCAACTTTGGTGTCCTACTGGACCCACAGCTGAAATTGGACCATCATTTGACAGCTGTGGCCAAGGGGACCTTCGCACAGGTTCGCCTAGTGTGCCAGTTGCGCCCCTTCCTGGACCGGGAGGCACTTCTCACTGTCACTCATGCCCTTATTACCTTGAGGTTAGATTACTGTAATGCACTCTACATGGGGCTGCCCTTACAAAACATTCGGAAGATTCAACTGGTCCAGAATGCAGCTGCGTGGGTGGTTATGGGTGTGCCTCGATGCACCCATGTGACTCCACACTTGCGTGAGCTGCACTGGCTCCCAGTCAGCTTCCGGGTGCAATTCAAGGTGCTGGTTATGACCTTTAAAGCCCAACATGGCTTAGGACCGGGTTATTTGCAGGACCGCCTTCTACCACCGTATGCCTCCCAGCACCCTGTTAGGTCCCACAGAGTTGGCCTCCTACAGGTCCCATCAGCTAAACAATGTTGGCTGGCGGGCCCTTGGGGGAGAGACTTCTCTGTGACTGCACCGACCCTCTGGAAGCAACTGCCCCCTGGGATTCGGATCATCCCCGACCTGTTGACCTTCCGCCGAGCTCTTAAGACCTGGCTATGCCAACAGGCTTGGGG
>JANHJO010005684.1:200800-213723 GCA_032468235.1 Pseudoxyrhopus heterurus | reverse complement strand
CCTCTGTAGAACTGAATCAGCAGCTCTTTGGGCAGTTTGAGCTTTTTGAGTTGGTGCAGAAAGAACATTCTTTGTTGCATTTTTTTGATGATGTTTTTGATGTTAGATGTTCATTTTAAGTCTTGAGATATTTGAGATTTCAAATATTCATAGGCTAAGTAACAAAGTAAAGCTGGATGACTAAATGAACACAACTTCTGGGTATTTCATTTACTCAAAGGGAGAAGTGAAATAACATACGGTTATTAGAATTATGTAGTTTGAATAAAAATATCCAAATTTGCCTTATGTGCAATTTACTCTTAAAAGACTGGTTCATTTCCACATAGATGAACTTAAAACTATCCTTGTGCAAGTGTGCATGCACACACATTCACAACACACAAGCATGTACATACAGAGCATAAGATCACACCAGATATAGCCAGAAATAAGTTTTCAAATGAGTACTGTAAATATATTCACAGAATAGTGTGCTCTATATCAGTAACTAACCTACAAAACTTATTCTCTTCTGCTAAAGAAGAAAAAAAAAATCTGCCTCTTGTAAAGAGATACAAGAAAGAGCTTTGTTATACTTATGCAGGCTTCTCAAGGGAGGTGAAAGTTTAAATACTACCTAAAGGATTTTTTATTCCCAGCTTCGCTTGAATGCAACAAGAAAATGCAAAAAACCCCTGGGCGACATTTTTACTGATACTTGTGTCACTGGCAGCAGCAATTACAAAAAAGGCCAAGTGCATATCTCCTTTAAGGATTCAACTCACAAATCTGCAGTGCTGATTGTAGTTAAAAATCTGTAGAGATTCTTAGTCATCCAGGTCATGGTTGTGCCAAAGGTGCTTTTTCAGGAGGCAACTGGACTTTCTTGTTTTTTTTTTTCCTTTGAAGATGTTTCACTTCTCATCCAAGAAGCTTCTTCAGCTCTGACAGAATAGTGGGGAATGGAAGGATTTATATTCCTTGCAGACATCTGGTCATTTGCATTGTAGTGTTAGGGACATCTGACCTAGCAAATTTAAAATTATATTTTTCAATGTTAGAGGGATGAAAATAATTTGCTAAATAGAAGGCACGTTTAGGTACTGGCTCACCCTAGTTTTGATAATGCATTTACGTGTATTTTCAAAAGAGAAAATCAGCATCTTTAGATATGAAAACAATTTGCTAGAAGGTTAAAAAAAATTGTCTCACCCAATAGCAGTAACCTGTGGAATAAGATTAATACAGAATAGACCAAGCCTGATGAGAGATCATGGATTCTTAACATTATTTCCCCTAAGGCACGGAAGAATTCAGTAAAATAAAAGGTTAATGACTTTAAAAGGCTTTTCTTGCTGACCTGTAATTTGATGTGTAGTAATAATACAGTTCCACTGATGTAAAACTAGTAAAAGCCTTGACTGCCCAAAGACATGATGCACAGCAGGGGTCAATATCTATGGGCCCATCGGGTGTCAACCATGCCTTATGGACAATTGCATGTTGAAATGTAACAGAAGTAAAAGTTAAAGGACATGAACTAACATGATTGACACATAAATATGCTGGGTATCTTTACAACGAGAAGAACTAAAAGAGAAAGAATGTTGTAAATCTGAATGAGGATGGTTTGATTACATTGAATAGAATGAATATATACGGGGAATTGGAACTGTATGAATGAAAGGGCTGAGATGTATATCAAAAAGTATAAATTAATGTTGTCTACATTTGCAGGTACATAATGTATCAAAGCAGAAATCTTGAGGCTGGTGACAGGTGCATGTTCTGCTTCAATGAATAGTAATAGTAATAACAGAAATACTAAGGATGAATTTTAAAAGAAAATGTGCAATGTTCTGAATGAATATAGTTTCAGGGAGGTCAGAAAATATTCTGTTAGGTGACATGCGTGGATGAGTGAGAACAAAATGAGAGAGTTCATAAAAATGTTTAGGTCACTCTAAGACCCAACACTGAATGAAAATAGTGACCATTGGGTGAATATCTGCTTGGGTTGTTTTGAACATGTAGTTTAAGCATACAACTATTGGAATGTATGCCAAAGAATGGCTATAAATCTAAAATACAATAGATTTGATTGCTTATGATAAAATGTGGAAATATTTTAGCGAATCATACATTAGCAATGAGAGGTTCTGAATATGGGCAGTTTTTTGATAGTGTCAAGGTTGACTCAGCCTTGTTGAGGGCAATATGCTAACTTGCAAACCACCCAGAGAATGCTATAAAGCCCTGTGAAGCGGTATATAAGTCTCAGTGCTATTGCTATTGCTATTGCAGGACTGACATCCAGTTTGACAAGGAAAACAGATTGAACAGTTACAAGTTCGATATAGAAAGCAAAACCAAAAACTAGAGTATGAATTTATGCATCTTTATGCATCTTGAACCGAAATGCTACATTTACTTACTAATTATGAAAAATGGTTGTAGAAATTTTAAGATTACAAATGCTGGAGAAAATTAGTGGGTAGGGTATGGTGTATTGCAAGGAATTAATATTTGTCAAAAGAAACTAAGTCATTGTGCCTAAGATAGTTCTTTCATCTTGCTTTCTTAGATAAGAACAAAAGTGACAGCAACAAAAAAAGAAGCACACTGAGATGGTTTAGTCAGACAGACAGAATGAATGAATAAGAATCTAATTGTAAAACAAATACATAAAGGAAAACCCACAAAATTGGGTTTGGGTGGATTTGCTGAAAGAGAGACAGGTGAGAAGCTTAAATAAGGCAATAAATGAAGTTGTGTATGGGCATGTTAGAAGCAAGGATGGTTTGCTACAGTAGAAAGGAATGATGAATTTAGGGAATTATGCTGGCATAAACTAGATTTAGCAATATTTCCTTTCTTTTTCTTATAGCATGCCATTAATTCCTTTAGATTGCTATTTGTTATTCCTTTTCTGCACTTTGTGTAACATCGCCTTAGGGCAAAAGGGAATAATTTTATTTATTTATTTCATGCGACAGAATACAGCATTAACCGTTATTTTTTTATTCTTTAGGTATTCATACTGCTACTTCTTGCTGGGAGATCCTTGTGAGGTCCAGCAGCCATGTGTAAACTATTTAGCCATGAGAAAGTCATGTTGCCCGGGGTGCACAATAAGGAGGCTAGTCTACTCTGCACTCTAAGGAAATAACGTGATGTATGCATGTACCGTATGTAGATATGCATGTCAAACTAAAGACATCCTAAAAATAAGGAGCTTAATCAGAAATTGGGAGCCTCCCTTTTCTCCATAACAGTACTTCTTATTCTGGTGTTATTTTTCCAGATATTTTCTCAAAGATTGATTAATACAATTGTACACAATATAATAAAAGCCAGTATCATATCATATGCATGCAATCAATTATTTCAAAAGCAATGCAATGCTTCCTTCTCCTGTTCATATATAAAGGATATTTTTTATATTTTTGTTTCACTACTCTACAAAACTTTTTCCCCCACAAAAGATTTCTAAATGGGGAAGTCATTATTAATTCTAGTTCCACCCACCCCCATTCCCCGCCCTGATATGTTGCACTGCAATCCATACAGTATGGCAAAGGTTTCATGAACTGTATGTCAATTTGCAGCATTGGCTGCATTTTGAAAACAAAATTGTGGTTAAAATGAGGTTTGAAAACAAAATTAAGGACCTGAAAAGGCAAACTGGAATTGTTCACATCTTGCAATAAATTCAACTATGCTAGCACACTCACAGACAACCAAATTGCTCAGCAAATTGCTTCCTCTAGATGGGTGTATGCACACCCACACAGGTTTGCTGCACCAAAAGTACCTTGTGATTAAAATGGAAGAGGCATCATCTGTGATGAATCTCCTCTGGATTATCTATGAAAATATTGAAGCAAAGCAGGAGAGAAAGGTTACTTTAATAAAGTCTCTCCCCCCCCCACAAAAAATATCCATATTGTTTTGCCCCTTCTTTGGAATAAAAATTAACTAGAAATCCAGAACAAATAGAAAACAGATTCAGCAGGCGATCTTGACAAAGTTTAGGCAATTAGCTATTAAATATTTGGAACCACGTTTCCTTTTGCCAACAGCTGTACACCATCATTTGCGGTTTTGAGGCCAGGATAATTGGTATGTTACGAGTTTTCCCCTCCGTTCTTTGGCGTCCAGCTGAAAACCGCATGGACAGAGGAAGTACTTGAAGCAATTGGAGTCCAAGCTTTGCACTCAAACTCCAGCCAGACCCTCAGATATCTGAGGGGGGTTGAGGAAAACCTCAGAGGTTTCAGCAAATGACTGGTGAGGCACTCCTTCACTTCCCAGAAGCTGTTGCCTTAAAAAAATAAAACAACACACTCCAGTTCATCAGGTTTTCACTGAGAAAACTAGTATGAACCAGCAATTCTAAAGATCTCTATCGAACTCACACAGACATCTCTGTCTCACTCCATATGGACCCAACAGGCACCACAATAATAACACAGCCTTTCTTAAAAGATTATGTTGTATTACTATGAGAGTTTGAAGTACACCTTTAAATGTTTCTACTAACTTCTGCAAAATTTATTTTACCCATTTTGGGCCTTTATCAGTCTTTCAGTTGTAACTGCTTGATTTTTCTGTTCTTTCCGAACTTCTCCAGAAAACAATTTTTTTTTTGCCAAACCTGTGATCACTTAGTATAAAAGTTCAAAAATCAAAGGAATGTATAAATAACTATGTACCTGCATGGTGATAATGAGATGTGTGTGTAGTTGTGTTGTATGTGAATCTTTGAGTGGTGCATGTTGACAAGAGTGACAACTGAAAAGATTTTTTGCAAACTCTTGAAACACATGCAGTATCCTCAGGCTCTGTTCAGACATGACGTTTTCCAATATCCAAGTCAAATAACAAACCTAAACAATCCTGATTATACAATATCATTAAGAAGATATAAGAAGGTAATGATACCTTTGTATTAGCTTTGGCAATTACATCTATGACATTTTCTTGATAAAATTACAGCTTGGTTTGTCTTTTTCCAAAATGTTCCTTGACTCTCCAGTTTAACCCAGAGTTCCTAGGGGTTCCCACATTCAAGTACTAACCAGGGCAAACTTAGTTTCCAAGATCAAGTACCAAGTAGGGCATATTCTACCATCTGCTGCAACCTAAAAAAATCCTAGGCAGATTTTATTACACCTTATTTAGTTTGTTCCTTGTAACACTACAGAAATAATGGATCCCCCTCCCGCTTGGCTAGAGGTTTTGTACATGCTACCAAAATCACTCCCACCTTCTCTAAATAAAAAGCCAATCAAGACTCATACAGAGAAAAACAGAAACCTGCAGTAATAAATTGGTAGCCTGGACTTTGGATAACATTTGGTGAGAATAATTCAATAAAACTTTTGCAAATACCTTAAACTTTTAAATAATTTCTGCTATTATAGCAATGAATAAATTATTTCAAAGTCACATTAGCATTAAAAGCAAACCAATCCTGACTGTGCAAGCTTGCACATTTCTGAACATGCAAATCAGGACTGAACTGTAAAATTGGAATGTATGCCTATTTCACACACACACACACACACACACACACACACACACACACACACACACTTTATAAATTTAATTTGCTGAGTTTGGATTGTCCCATATCAGGTTGGTTACAGGGCTAAATAAATTATGGAGCAAACTATGGTTCAGATATTATGAATGACATTTGCTGTTGCTAATAGGCTAACAACAATATAGAAGTTAAATTCAATACAACTTGTCAATAGCTCTTAAAGCCAAATGCCAATTCCCTTCTTATCCCTTCATCAAAATGACACAGAAACAATTGGTCAAACAAGAGAATTTTATCTTCATGCCTGGTAGGGAACATACTTCGTTCTGATACAACCGCACGGGAGAAGAAGATAGTAATGTTCTCAGTCAGAAGTATGAGAAAATGCAGCAGCTTTTGTCAGGCTTCTCTCTATTTAATGAAGATTCTTCAAGCTGATGCCCTCCAAAGGTTGGATGCCAGCCTCCATATTTCCAAGATAGCGTGGGAATTGTGGGAGTAGACTTGCAGCACATCTGAAAGGCATCAGATTGGAGAAGGCTACTAGTAGACATTCAACAATAACCAGACATACAGTATATGTACAGAAACAAGAATATATAAACATAGAATTTAAGACTTTCCCTCCCTAAAGATTAAGCTCTCTCTGAACTGCTCCTTTCTGATAAACCCACTTCAACTAAGTCAAGAGACTCCAACTGCACTGCCAGAATGGTTCTCCTAATCCTTCCCTTCATGCTAGCTGAGATTCAATTCATACAGGATTTTGGAATTAAAAACTGAAACTTAGGTGGGCATTAGGCCAGGTGGGAAGCTGCATCCAGATAGTCTTAGAGTGGCTGTGCCAATTTTAATCATATTAACTGATTGGTCTTAAGAGTGGGACTGGCTGGGATCACCTGAATTAGTGCAATCATGCAACAGTGAGACGGACACTACTTCATACAGTATCAGCAGCTTCTCACATGGAATGTACGTACGAATAGACATTTTCATGTCTCACATACAGCCAGCGCAAGGTAGCAGATGCAGTATCAGAACTGAACTGAGGATGCTTGGTTTCAAGTCTTTGCTCAACAACTCTTACTGGGCAGTCCTGAACCGACCTCAGTCTCTAATAGTCATAAAATGGCTCATTCTCAAGAAATCTGCTGGATGTCTTCAGATCCATCTGCCAGAGTTGGTGCTCTTCCAATTTGTCAGCATTTTACTTGAAGCTGTTTGGATCACCAGAACGGAATACAGCATTGCTAATACCAAGGGTAATCATTTGATCACTTTCCACATCTTTAATATACTAATGCAAGTGAACTTAACAAGCCTGGGGAAAAGAAAGTTTTGCTGTATTTCCTTTACTGATTATCTGAAAAACTGTGAGCCCCCTGAACTGTGAGTGGCTTGGATTCCTGGGTATATGAAGGGGTAAACAAATATCAGAAGTGGGTTGGGATTTGTTGTTGTTGTTGTTGTTTTATAGAACAATAATCCAGTCTGTGGCATTTCCCAAAGCTATTTTTGTAACATTTTAAATAGATTATTTTAGATCTACTTTTAATATTTTTAATAGATCAGGTCTTTTTTTTTGGAAATTCATTCTAATAATGAGAGGTAGCAGAAAGGGTAATCTTAGAACTTCATTTTCTTCTCCAGCTTCAACCCATATATTCAGCAGAAGACTAGCAACCTGTTGGCACCAATACCAGCTGGAGGAGGAATGTCTGAATGGGGATTGGAGTACAGAACTAATTGTTAGCTGTGTTATGATCAAAATCTTGATTTTCTCTACTCTGGTTGCAGAAAGAGGAAAGATGAAAATAAAAGTATACTTTTAATATAATGTTTGCTAAAATTTGTTCTAAAGAGCTTCTTGATCTGTCAGATAGCTTAGCATAAAGCTCTTGAGCTTTCGTTCAGAGCTCTTCCACAGTGCTAGACATTTTCTATTGCCTAACTCTTGGCTGATTCATTTATTCCTGAGAATCCAAATGTCATTAATCTCAAACAGTATGTTTATGAGGTTTTTGCCTGATTTTCCCTTGCCCAAATGCTAATATATACTTAATTATTTTGAATGTCCTGTTTTTGCAGGTGGGGCAGAAGAAATGGCTGGCTACATAGTTTGTGATTGTGAGAGAGCCTGTTTAGTCCAGTTTAGTGGCTAAGGCACCAGGCTAGAAACCAAGAGACTGTGAATTCTAGTCCCTCCTGAGGCTTAAAAGCTGGCAGAGTGACTTTGGGCCAGTCACTGTTTCAGCCCAGGATGTCAGGTTCATTGGACAAGCTGATTGGTCAATTTCTGTAGTAACCAATGAACAAAACTTGGTTGATCTGAGCACTTGTAGGAAAGTTAGGAAGAAAAAAAAATGATTGGTGATGTGACAAATGTTTCCTTTCAGGTCCTCTCCAGTGCTGATATCGTACACCTGTCCATATTGTTACTATTCTCTAAGCAGTGATTCCAAGTATTTTTTTTTCAATCTCAGCAGTAATCCTGGAGCAGCCTCTTTCAATCAGATATGCTGCAGATGTCTTTGAGCATAATGCTAGCTGGGATGATGCAGCCTTTAAACTGGAGAAGGCTAGTCTCCCGTTTTTAACTGTTCAGTTTACCAAGTTCCACTTGTAATACAGCCAAAATATTACAGGGAGATATAGTTAATTGTTAGATTTTTAATTCCTGCGATACTGGAACTGGCTAAACGGGTAGGCTGGAAAGCTGGAGATGTCAAATTTCACAACTCTCCAGAAGCCCTCAGAGTCTTTGCTGCCTAGCCCTGCCTCCTACTTTGGATTAGCCATTTGGTAAAACAATATTTTTTTTGCAGTGGCATTTTCTGTTATGAACCAGGAAATCACCATTTGACTGTAAGCTCAAATATACCAGTGCACCTTTCTTGCTGGTATAAGCTGATTAAGAAAGACATTCAAATTGACTCAAAACTGAAACTGCACCCCCGTTTAAAGAGCCTTAGGTCTATAGTTTTAACAGATGCTTGGCCATTGGTCTAAAGAGGCAGGAAAAGTTGTTTCTTAAAAACTACTCATATCCTTTTCTGCTTGAGTTTTATAAGATGAAATACTCAGCTTCTAAACCCCCTGAAGGACAGCAATATAGCCATCCTACAATTAAATTAAACATACATTTGAAAATAAGATTAAAATGGAACTGACCTCACAAGCTAAAGCGTGCTATTGATCATTAGTGACATTATGGGTACCAACTGATGAAAGAAAAACTGGCCCTAGTTGGGAGAGCCAATCTGGGGTAGTGGTTAAGGTACCAGGCTAGAAACTGGGAGACCATGAGTTCTAATCCCACTTTGGGCACAAAGCCATCTGGGTGACTTTGAGCCAGTCATTCTCTCTCAGTCCTAGGAAGTATGTACCGGCAAATCATTTCCAAAAAGCTTTGTCTGAAAATCACAAGGACATGTCCAAGCATTGCCAGAAGTCAAAAACTGACTTGAAACTACATTCACACACATATACAAAATTGGGAGAACAATCCACTGTGTACACCCTCCTCCAAAAAGCACCTCTAGACACATTCTCTGAAATGACCCTCATAACAGTTATTATATTCCAAATTCTCCAAAGCACCAGAAGGCAGGACAAGAAGCAACGGAAACTAATCAAGGAGAGAAACAACCTAGAACTAAGGAGAAATTTTCTGACAGTGAGAACAATAAACCAGAGGAACAGCTTGCCTTCAGAAGTTGTGGGTGCTCCATCACTGGAGGATTTTAAGAAGAGATTGGAGAATCATTTGTCTGAAATGGTATAGAGTCTCCTGCTTGAGCAGGGGGTTAGATTAGAAGATCTCCAAGGTCCCTTCCAACCCTGTTATTTCTATTAGTTCCATGTGTTCCTAGAGGAGAACAGAGGGTGTCTTGCATGGCGCAGGGATGACTGACACCAAGTGAAGCAAGAAAGCCTCCATAGCAACTTTTTATCTCTCCTCCTGTGAGAAACTTTGTGTTCATCTGGCTCAACAACTTCATGTTGCTTCCTTAGCTTGGTTAATGTGCAGTGTCAGGGAATGACAAGATGATGTCATTCTGCTCCTCTTACTGGAAAATGCCCTTCTGTTGGCACAGTTGATAGTCCATGTTTTCGGGGGTTTTATTTTTAATGGCCTCCCAAAATTTTACTGGCAATTCAGTGAAAGGATCTGTGTATATGACAAACTGTTTCAGATCTCTCTTTTATGATCCCGAGATGCCCTTTCTTGCTTTTCCCTTTTTTAAAGAACAGCACAGGAGACACAGATTGTTCCCAGAGATGGTGGAAATTAAAAGAAAACATTCAGTGTTGTGAAACACTTTTAAACTAGAAGGAGTGGAAGGAAGATGAAAGGTCATTTACTGGACACAACCCATCTGGTGTTTGCTATATCCGCCATACTCCTTTAAATCTAAGCAGCAAAGTTTGTTCATTGTAAAGGGTGTGATTTTTTTTAGTGGCATGCAAAGTTGTTTTCTTTTCTGCAGACTTTGTCATCATTAGACTGGGAAACAAGCCAAGCAGAAAGTCTTAAAAGATTTCAGCTTTGTCAGGCGTATAATCCTTAATAAATTACAGGCAACAAATATTTTGCAGATTATATTTATGTTGATTTTTTTTTAAAAAAAATAGGAAATTGGCAGCAACCAGTCTCCACAAACAGGGCTTCCCACCAATCATCTCTCCACTTAATAGATATTACTACTGTGAATCTACACTTATTCATGGTCATGTGTATTCAGATTTACACGTTAACAGATCTTAGAGGCAAAGTTAGCCAGGTTTCTTTGATTACTTGATTCAGAAAAGTTAACTGCCATGTTTTTTCATAGATTTTTATAGTCCCTTTTATGATCATAAGAGAGAATTAAATGTCTAGGAAGGTTCTCAGTCATCCATGTCATAGTTGTCTCAAAGGTTAAAAAGAAAAAGAAAAGTCCAGTTGCCTTTTGAAAAAGCACCTTTGAGGATTAAATTCATATGGGGAGGGAACACGGCTCAATGGTGGTTATTGTGCTTTTCAGACCAGTTTTGGAAAGAGAGAGCAAAGTCTTATGTGGGAGAATATTTAGAATAGCAATAGAAGAGAATATTTGTAGCTCAGGGTTGAACTGTGGGAGCCTTGGTGCTCTCTGAGCTTGGTTGTTTTCTTGTAAATGTTTCATTACCTATGAAGTGTAATGAATGCTCACTAGGAAGCAGCCACAATTTTTTGAACCTTTTTGCTGCCATCTGGTAGTTGCCCAGATTTTTGCACCCCAAATATAATAGCCCTGTCTCATGTCCTCTTTTATTTCCTGTTAGGTTTATTTTAAGTTTAAAGTGCTGTATGTCTTATTAAAGCCAAACGTTCTTCCTGGCTGAGTAAGATCATTTCTTATTTTAATTATAACCAGCCTTTCCCAATTTCATTAACCTCAGCCAGGATTATCATCTAAATCCTTTATTCCAATCACATTTTCCAGCAATAATAACCATGATTTGGTGTGTGACACAGGACTCTTTTTTTTTATGGTAGTATAGATGTTCTGGAAAGTTTAAGAGATCACAGTACTTGTATAAGTCAGTGAAACATAGCTGCCAATATTCTGTTTTGCATGAAAATATGACAGTCTATAAGTCTTTCTTGCCATCTTTTTTGTGTCCTGCTGCAATCAAGCCCTTTGAATGAAAAAAGGAAGGGTGGGTCAAAATGCATACCTCTTATTCATGAGAACTGTAAAGACCACCCAGGCATTATAATCAGTCAATACAGAGAAAATATCATGTTACTTACAAAGGAAATATTCTCTCACTCAATAGACAAACTGGGTGGAACCAGGCTTAAGGCTGGAGCTGAGAAGCAATATTTTTAACTGCTCTGTTGGTGTTGGGAGACCTAGATTAGCAGTAACTGGGGATAAATATTTGAGGTTTGGAAAACAATTTGTAAGAATTGCTCATATTTGGAAATTACCAATTACAGAAATAAAATGGGATGTTATTCTCTGAATTGATAGTTGGTTCATGAAGAGATAAATTAAAACATGTGTTTATTTTTATGAAAGCTGGGAAGAAAACATTCTATAATACATCCCAATTAAATGTTTCTTTAATGGACACTATGGATTTAGAGAAACTCATTTATTGATCCCCGATGGCTGTTTGGGTAAAAGAGGCCAGACAAGAGACAAATTGGGACTTTCTTTAAAGAAAGAGTATACTCTTTTGTCTATTAAAAAGAATGGACTTTTACTCAGTTCATTTAAAATAAAATAAGGCAAAACGTAAAAGGTAATTGCTTTAAACAGTGTATCACACTTAGACAGGATTAGTAATGTGACAGTAATTAGCATGGAGTTTATAATTTTAGGATACAAAACAGAAATGCAGAGAGCATTGTAATATTATGTGAGAAAATGTCATTGGCTTGTCACATAAACATAATTTGGATGTTCCAGTATTATTATTGTAGCCTTAAACTCCTTCTAAGGGTGGCTTGGTGGCTCAGCGGTTAAGACACTGGGCTTGTAGGCTGAAAAGCTGCAGCCTGAGTTCAAGACCTGAGTGCCACATGACTGATTGAGCTCCTGTCCTCACCCCAGCTCTTAACAACTTAGCAGTTTGAAAGCATGCAAATGCAAGTAGATAAATAGGTACCACTTTGGTGGGAAGGTAATAGTGCTCTGTGATGTCATGCTGGCCACATGGTCATGGAAGTGTCTGGCTCAGTGGCCTTGAAATGGAGATGAGCACTGCCCCTAGAGTCGGCAACGACTAGAGGAGTAAAATCCACAAGGACTCCTTAAATTCTTTCTAGCTAGCATATCCTCACAAAGCAATAGCAGTTGCTAATTATTTGCCTGTCTAGATAAAGCCATATCTACACTTTCTGGTTGCTCCATTTGCAGTACAGGGTCACTTACCATTTCCTGAATGCAGCAATGATCAATGTTATCCTTCACTCACTCCCCGTCCATCATAAATGTACCAAAGCATATTTTGAAACTCTACTTCAAAAGTATTGTTTTTCATTGTGAGCAGTCTTAAGCTCTTTGGGGTGTTTACACTTTAGTGACATCTTCAGCTTTGACTGGCCTTAGTACTTAGCCTATCACCTCTCCTCCAGTGGATGGTCTTTTCATTCCGGACTGCAAATTCTCAACTGCTCCCTCTCCCTCCTCCCTTGATTTCATGATTGCTGCAGAAGACCATGGAATCAAAGTGTCTTTGCCTACCATGTTTTCTCTTCCTCTTTTGCCAATACACCTTCATTCTACCTATAAATCTTCCAGTGGACATTGTTTTGTTTTCTGCAGACACTGGGTGAAATATACCCTTTCCTTTCCTTTCCTTTCCTTTCCTTTCCTTTCCTTTCCTTTCCTTTCCTTTCCTTTCCTTTCCTTTCCTT
>JANHJO010005684.1:177176-190585 GCA_032468235.1 Pseudoxyrhopus heterurus | reverse complement strand
CAATATGCTGACATTGTAAACCGCTTAGAGAGGGTTGCAAGCCCTGATAGGTGGTATATAAATACAGTGCTATTACTTTCCACGTAATTATTTTTCATTTAAAACAACATTTGGTTAGGCAGAGAACATATTGCCCATCCCTATTGATACATATTGAAAACTAAGTTTTCCTTTAAAGTTTTCATAAAACATTAATACTGTTGTAGAAAAAATGGGGTATTCAATAAGCTGAAATCAGTAAAAGTCTCTCCTTTATAGATACTTTCTCAACATATTCGTAAAATAAACTTCATAGGCAAGGAAAAAAACACAATTTCATGCTTTCCTTTGACTGCCTATGTTTTGCTGCTACAGCTACCAGAAAGATAAGCATTCCCAGAAGTATGAACTTCAATATTTTCAAAACAAATTCAGAAAATCCCAAATTATATATACCGGTATATAAAAAGGATTGAAGGGAAAGTACATACCAGTACCAAAGTTGGCTAGCAAATGGTATTAATTATCATGTTAAAAACACGGGTCGAGAAACTTTGAGTCAAGGGGGGAGGCAAATACCTGACTTATTCCAGATGGACCTTCCATTGTTCTACTCCAGTGTATTGTGACCTGCTGCGTGGTTGTTAGCTATGTTTTCTTTCTGCTTTTGTTGTTCTGTGTAGTTGGTGAGAAAGCAATCCTCTGAAACCTATTATAGTCACATAAAACAATACCCATATGACAGGCAAAGCTTAAGAGAAGGTAGATAGAGATACAGTTATAGATTCAGGTGGGCAAAAATAAGGCTGATGGATTATTAGATGTTAGGGAAGACTGCCAGATGTGTTAGATTACCTTTCTTATTCACCTCCCAGCATGGTTTAACCTGACTTTAAGAGATGGAAGTTATAATTCAGTACATTTACAGGTTATCTAATTGGAGACGACTAAACCATATTGTGATGGAAGTAGTACTGTGAGGATTTATTTATTTAACAAATTCATATAGCCATCCATATAATCATTATCAAAGGAACTGGTAGATGGCTTGTTGATTTGCTTTTTTTTAAAATGCTATAGCAAGATGGAAATACTTTACTAATAAAGGATATGCCTAATAATAATATAACTCTATGGCAGACTATGCAACTTGCACAAATGGCCCCATACTTGGCTTCTGTATTTGAGAAAGAGCAGATAGCATCCATGAAGAGCGATTGGCAGAGAAGACAATATACTGTAGTGAGCTATATTTAAAATCTTCCTGCTTTTTAAATGTATATTGGTTTATTGTTGATTATGATGACATTACCATAATTCCTACTACTGCTGCAACTATTCCACATAGCAACTTTTTAACATTATCTTATTACAGGTAATCCTTGACTTATGACCACAATTGAGAGGGAACTTCTATCAAGATAGTCATTAAGTGAGTCACACTCAAATTTATTACCTTTTTTCCCCATGCTTCCACCACTGCTTCCACCACTGACTTTGATTTTCAAAGCCCTCTGAGAAGGTCACAAATGGCAAACCCATAACTTTGAGACATAACAGTTGCAAATACATGCCAAATACCCAAATTTTGATTATGTGATCATGGGGACAATGTAACTAAGTCATTTTTTTCAGTGCCACAGTGACTTTGGGGGAAGGGGTGTCACTGTACGAATGGTCGAGAACTGTAAAGCAAAGATTTTGTTTTCAATAAACCAGAGATTAAGAGTTATTTTTCCAAAATGGCAGGTTACGAGTAACTTAGAATACCTAAGTACCGGCTGAGCTCATGTTGTCAAAGCTTGCACCAGGGGCTTAAAAACCTGTCTGCATCAGCTGCCTGCCTGACCCTGTGTCCAGCCCTCTGGGATCCTTTTTATGGTTCCTAAATCTTCCCTCTCCCAAATTAGCAGGATCAACTTTGTGAGCTTGCATTTTACATTTTGAGAGTTGGAAGGTTCAACAGCATGGATGCCTTGGGGCTTACAGATATTTAAAGCACCAATTTCAGCTTTTAAAACTCCTGCAACTCCCTCTCAATAAGAACTGTGGCTTTACCCACTCTGGAGTGCAATCCTCAAGCGAACAAAAGTAGCATTGGGCAGGTAATATGGAATTTCCATGCCTTATTCACATAAATGGGGTCTTCCAGTATTTTCCTAGAGCTTTTATCTTGCAAGAAAAAGTAGCACAATCCCCAGAAATGTAGACATGTCTCTTTCCAGGATAGGTGGATTTGATTTATGTAATAATATATGTAATAACAACCTCATTATCACTTGACATTCCTTCATGGTTAACTCTCAGGCTGTTTTTAATCATTCTATCATTCTAAAACGTTTTGACTATTTTTAAAAAATAACCAGCATGTTTCTGGGTGCAATTCAAGGTGCTGTTTATCACTGATAAAGCCCTTCATGGTTCATGATCTGAGAATCTACAGGATTGCTTGCTTCTAGTGTTTTCTGTCTGGCCAATAAGAGCTGGAAGAGACAGCTCTCTCTGATCCTTAAGAAATGTCATCTGTTGAGATCTCAGATTTGGGCCACCCTTGCCCTTGTTCCCTGGAGCAGCATTTCCTGTGAAATCAGATAGGCGTTATCTCTTCTGATCTTTTGCAAAGCTGCTATAGCTTGGCTCTTTCAATGACATTTTGGGATGTGGAGCGGGGACATGTTTTGTTCTGTCCTGAGGATGTATGTTACATGAGCATGTTAGTGCTCTGTTTTGGGGTTTTTTTTCCTTGCTGTTATTACGGATATTTTTATATCTTTTTAATCTTAGTACTGGTGGATGTAAGATACTCAGAGTCAGGTCTGATTGGAGTGTCATATTAGCCTAGTAAATAAACGTGCTAGGGACATGTTCCCTGAACTTTTCCGTGCTGGCCATGGACACAAGACTCCAGTCTCCTTACCTCTGCATTTGGGGCTCTCATTTCCCTGCACATCTGAAATGTATGGCAGGAAAAAGCAAGCAAGCAATTCTCATGAGCAACAGACATGATTCATGGACTGAATTCTCTTAAAGGGATTTTCCTGGCTCATGAAGTAACACAGATTTGACTTCTTTTTCCCAGAAAATAAGAATTTTCCCAAGTTTTCCTTAACCTTTAATATTTCTGGATGAACTTGTTCAGAACAGCACAACCATGGCAGAATTAGCTGCCATAAACGAAGTTGCCAGCTAGACGTTTGCAAACGGGGCAACAGTAAGAAGGTGGTAAAATATTTGGCACAGCTGAAGGTAAATGAAGAGCACAGTCTCTGATTATCAAAGACCTGTCAGAAAATAAATACCAGTATTATGTGTTTCAGCTGCCGCCATCATAAACCAAGTCTACAGTCAATAATGGTCTGGCTGAAGTGCTTTCCCAGAAAGCAATGCTTTAATTGCTGCTCACTTGGTGGTTTTTCAATGCAAATGCCGTTCCTTTTGTGCTCCCTTGTAGGGGTCCCTCTTCTCCCCCTGCTGTACCATTCTTTTCTCTCAGGGCAATAAGAAGAAGAAAAGAGAATGTTTAATACAGGGTGAATTGCAAATGAGCTTTCAGGCAGAATGCAGAGACACCTCCATGAATGAGATCACAAAGATTGGGGCAGCTGCCCCACACACCCCATGACATGTGAGCCTTGAGCACAGGAAACCAATGGGGGAGGCTCATCTGACCACTTGAGGTACAGTATTATCTATATGCTGATTTACCCATCAATACATCACTGCCCTGGGCTGTGGGGGACATGCTGTTGATGGTCAGTTCCTGAACATGGAGGCTGTGAATAGAAACTGAACTCAGAGTGGCTCTTTGGGTTCTTGTTTAATGCCAGTGTTATTCCTGGATGGACCAAGTCTACCCATCCAGGAGAAGGTTTGTGATTTGCAGGTCCTTCTGGTCTCACAGCTCCTGTTTGAACAGCGGGTAAAGGCTGTGACCAGCGGCCTCTGCATCCTTATTGTTGCAGGAGGACACAGGAACAGTAATTCATGCTCTCATTATCACCCATTATAGGTTACATGGGGCTGCCTTTTAAGACTAGCCAGAAATTACAATTAGACCAGAATGAGGCAGCTCATATGTTAACTGATTTCTTATGTTGGAAGCATATTCTAAATGTATTACAAGACCAGGACTGGTTATTGGTTTAGTTCTGAGTACAGTTTTAAAAGAGGATGCTACTCCATAAATTCCTTCACGGCTTTGGAGTTGGGTATCAATGAGATCACCTCCTCCTGATGGCTTTGGCCTAGGCTGTTAGATCATGTAAGAACATATTTCTGGAATGTTAAGGGAGATGAAGCTAGGAAATATTGAAGAATAGAATGGGTTCCCTACTGAGAACACTGGCCCCTCCATGATAGCTTTTAAGAAGTTATTAAAAAATAAACATTTTCAATAACATCACCTGTGCCACTTGTTCTTTTTCCCCCCCTACTTTAATTTTGTTTTTGCCATTTGAATTATTTATTGTTTTAATTCTGCTGCTTGTGTTGTGACACTGTAACCACTGAGAGCTGCGAGATTGCAGCAGCATAGAAACTGAGTGAGTAAACAAGAAATTACCTCCTACAGAATCTGCTCACTGATCCGTGCTGCTCGGTATTCTCTACAGGGATTGATAGCAATTTTATCTCACTTAGGTAAAAATATTGGAAATCCTACAGTGAGCAGACAGAGGTTAGAACTAGATGAGGTCCCAAACCCTTCCAACTTTGAAATTAGTGTATATCTTGTTCCCAGTCTGATGTCATAGAGATGGAAGGTTTGATTTTTATCTTCTACAAGTAAAGTATGTGCTTTCCTACATGGTTTCTTCCTCCCCCCCCACCCCCAAGTTATGAATTTTATATAGCACTAATAAATACAAAATTGAAGTCAGGGACAGTAAAGTATCAAAGAGTATAAGCTTTGATAAATGGAGCTTCCCTAGCCCAAATCTAAATCTAATCTCAATCTCATTAAGTAGCCTTAGATAAATTAATATAGGAAGTGTCAATTTACAACCATTCGTTTAGTGACTAAAGTTACAGCGGCACTGAAAAAAGTGACTTATGACCATTTATCACTCTTATGACCGTTGCAGCTTCCCCATAGTCACGTGATCAAAATTTGGATGCTTGGCAACTGGCATGTACAGTATTTATGATGGTTGCAGTGTCCTGTGATCATGTGATCATTTTTTGTGTTCTTCTGACAAGCAAAGCCAATGAGGAAGCCAGATTCACTTAAGAACCATGTTTCTAACTTAACAACTGCAGCAATTCATTTAACCATTGTGGCAAGAAAGGTTGTAAAAGGAGGCAAAACTCAACGTTGCAGAGGAATGGAAATTTTGGGCTCGTTGTCGTAAGTCAAGGACTACCTGTATCTTATCTTTCAACTTAGATTTCCCTCTTTTTACCCTCCAGAAATATTGTAATAAATGGATAAATTTGGCCTGTTTTTTAAAGAGATCCCTAAGGCAATGTGCATTCTGAGCACTTAGAAGGAAAAAATAAGTGCTAACTAAGCATTTAACGCTGCATACTTGGAGCTTGGGATCCCCCCTTTTTCCACTGAAGCTTGTCACATTATATACAAGGCCAAACACAAAGCTAATCTTTTGCTAAACTGTGGTATGTGGGCAAAGTCCATATTAAGTGACTTCCAAATAATTAAGCAAATGCAATTAACTCTGGCGCTAATGGGAATGAGAAGCTCATAAGAAGTAATTAGCTTTTGTAGTTACCAAGCTCATCCGAACAACAGCATATTACACTTTCCTGTTAATCAAATAAGACATAAACCATGAAAATCACTCTCCCCTGAGACTGAGTGTGCTTTTAACCAGAGACACCTTGGTAGAGCGATGCTGGATTCAAGGGTTTTTATGCAGGGCAGATTCCAGACAGGGCACATGCTGAGGCTTTAAAGCCCACCATGAAATAATGTGACAAACCCTGTGTGCATCTGACTTTGATTTTTAGACTATAATTGTTTCAGTTCCCAGTTAGTGGACAGGAGGTCAAACAAGTGAAATCTGAATCTATAACATTCAGATTGGGACTAAAATATAAGGAATAGAATTAATTGGCACTCTCTCTAAAGATGGCTCCGGTCAGGTCAGCTTCAGAGTTGACAGATGGATGTAAGTCAACCAAGAGAAGTGGAAAGAGTAGTTAGGCATTTGTTATCTCTTCAGTGGACTCATTGCTAAGATATGATCAGAGAAGGGCTTTAATTTACCAACTATTTGGGAGCTCAGAATTACAATTTCTTTAAAAATTTCCTCTTTGTAAGTTGAAAGCGGTAAGTCTCTATTCTCAGCTCTTACCACCAATACACTTTAATTATCTCTTTAACACTTTGTCCTAGAATGTTCACTACACTTCTGAAAAAAAGTGACAAAAGTGACAAAAAACAGATAGCAGCATCCAGCTGATTTTTTTTTAGACTTGGAAGCTAGAAATTGGGGCCGATTAGTACTTGGATGTAAAACCATTCAGGAAACCAAAGCTATAGTCAAAAAACTAACCCTGGATATAGACAGTGACAAAGCAGAAATAACAGAGATTGAACAGATCTTGGAGGACTTCTAATCCAACCCCCTGCTCAAGCAAGAGACCTTATGCCATTCCAGACCAGTGGCTGTCCAGTCTCTTCTTAAAAGCCTCCAGTGTGGAGCACCCACAACTTCTGGAAGCAAGTCATTCCACTGATTAATTATTCTCATTGGTAGGAAATTTCTCCTTATTTCTAGGTTGCTTCTCTCCTTGATTAGTTTCCATCCATTGTTTCCTGTCTTGCCTTCTGGTGCTTTGGAAAATAGGGTGACCCCCTCTTCTTTGTGGCAGTGCCTCAATTGGAACAAGTATACTTCTGTATTGTTGCCAAAAATGACATAATTGTGTCCATAGTTACCAGAAGTCAAGCCCAACATGAAGGCATTATTATCTTTTATCTTTACCATTCTATCGTTTATGCCCCTAAGGTGTGTATTTGTTTTAAGTAAAAGTTTATCAGTGTGCATCAAATTCAGTATCAAAATAGAATCCACCCATCAATCAAATGTATAATTGAATGTTTCGGTTTAAAAATCATTCATTTAATCTGGGATGGTTTTTAATGCTTCTTTTTTGATGCATTCAAAACTTAATCCTTAAAAATATTTTATGGAGAAAAACACAACCGGACTTGTTGTATTACAATCACATTCCAAGTATGAACATAACAAGGTTTATTGTACATTTATTGTTGTTTTAGAGAAAACATATGATAGGGAATAGGCTTGAACTCAAGAATATTTTCTGGGAATATGGAGTTGAAATCGGTTGCTAAAATTGATACACTGAGTATGAAGTAAGGAAAGTAAGTGAGAAGAGAACTGAATGCTTAGCATATGGTTTGACATGATCAGTGAGGAAAATAAGGGTGTGTAATATCTCTTTATTTAGTGAATTGTAGACAAATGCATAAGGAATACTTGGGTGATGGTAAAAGTGTGTTGGTTAGGAACATGAATGTCGATGACCTTTTACATGCAAATGGTTTGCAGTAAATGTTAGATGACAATGAGGTGCATAAAGTGTGTGAAAATTAATATATCAGGTACCAATAACATAAATAAAATGGAGTGAATGAGTAGAAATTACATACATATGGGGAAAACTAAAGCACATTGATTCATTTGTGTTCCCTGACAGATGAGCTTGTGGATGGAAAAATGACAAGCGGTGCAAATGCTGATAAGAAGGTACTGAGTAACAATGAATGAACATTTGTTGAAAGTAGTGATCATGTCTGTGTATAAAAAAGGGCTCTACCCAATTTGTAATATGGAAGTAAAAACTGAGTGTTTCAGAAGAAACACAAAAATAAGTTGAATGCATTGGAAATATGTTCCTTCAGAGGGGCATGGCAAAACAGAAATAAGATCAAGAATAAATGAGTGTTCATGGATCTATAGAGTTGATCAGCTTTCAGAAAAGAGAGAGGTGACAAAAAGAACAAAAGACAGTGTATGAATTGATGGGTGGAATAATGGAAGCAAGGATAAAAAGATGTGGAAATGTATTTATATCCCACCTTTGTTATTTTTGCAAATAATTCAAGACAGCGAACATATTCAACACACCTTCCTCCTCCTGTTTTCTTCACAACAACAACCCAGTGTAAACTAGATTTAGCTTATTTCCTTTATTCACGTCATCATTTTCTTTGCTCGCTATTTATTTCTTTTCTGCACTTTGCATAATGTTGCTCGCCCTAAAAGGGATAAAGGCATATATTTATATGAATATTCGGGTTAATGATTCCACTGCCAACAGGCTGAATGTTATGCCACATACTAGGATTAAGATTGTATCTTTAATTAGCATTGTGGATTTTATAGTTCTTAATTGCAGCTATTAGTCACAAGCAGAGAAATGCTGTCATTTATTTGTACCAGGGGAATAATATTGTTTGGATTTCTCCATGCCTCCTCTTTGAATGAGAAGCTGTCATTTTTCAGAAAGACCTATCTCCCAAAAGAATATCTGAGTCCTTCAGAAGTCAAATAAAGGGAGTCATATGTTGAAAACAAACAAACAAACAAAACCCTAATCACATGTCAATTGCTCGTAGTAGCCAAAGGAAAATCATTTTCAGAAGAAAGTATTATCTAATGAATTGAGAGGAAATGTTGTTTCAAAAGACGTAATAATTAAGTTGTCAATATGCAGAATAAATATCTATGGAGATTCTCAGTCATCCAGGTCATTCAGTCCCAAAGAACTGAAAAACTGAAGAAGCTTCTTGGATGAAATGTGAAATATTTTCAAAGAAAAAAAACAAGAAAGTCCAGTTGCCTTTTGGGGGAAAAACATATTTGGGATACATACATACACATCACAAAATTATCTGCTATTCATCACAATCAATTAACAAAATTAGGTATCTGCAGTACTATTTGCTCCCTGTAACATCTGCTCATCTGATAGGATCTGGTAGGCCCACTCACTACATGTCACCTTAGTTAGAAAACTCAGCAAACTGAGATATGTCACCCCCAAGGGCCAAGTAGGCACACATTTTCTGTCGTAGTAGCCTGTTCTGGTATTTTAAATTTTGATATACATTTTATATGGTGTCTTTGTGAATTGTATGGATTAATGCTGTATTCTGAAATGCCATATGAAACAAACAAAATAAATGTTAGAAGAAGTCTAGTTCTACTTCTCAGAAATGGTTATTGCTTGCTTAAAGTCAGCAACTAAATGCTGGCAGAGAATGCCACCCTGCATTCTCAAAACAATAGTAAGGTTATCTTTGCTTTTCTACTCTAAGCTTTCTTATAGAGAATGGAAAAGGGTGCCATCTTAGTTTTTTTCCCCTCAGGCAACAAAATGCCCAGGACCAGCTTTCTTTTCCTTTGGCTACATCATTTATGATTCCTTGGGTGTTTTTTCTTAGTGCAATTCAAAAGACTAAGGCAGAATGTCTAGCTGAGTGTCTGTTTTGACTAACAGATGAAACCAGAATTTGTAGCTGATTTAGAAGTCTGTAATGGAGTGTCTAACAGATCTGGGGAACAGAGAGAAGGCAGCAAGACAATTAAGGGAGGAAACAGGCTGTTATAGAAGAGACTTTAGAGACCAGGAGGAAGGGGAAGCATGACAAAAAGGCTCAGAGTAACTGTGTGTTAATTACATTATGTGTAAGTTATGCAGAAAAATTACTTGGTGAGATTTTCAAGATTTTATTATATTATCCTACTTGCAATAAAAATACTTCCAAAATTCAAAGTGGTTCTCATTTCAAGTTCGCCAGCCTCACAGGACTTGATATTAATCTGCCTCCTCCGTGTTTTCAGACAATGTTAGACATCCCACTACAATTTCCTATTAGGTAACATTTGACGGGTGAAATCCAGAATTAGATGACTAAACCACCACTTGGGCCTCAAGTTGTCAGTGCTCTTTTAACTACAGTAATGGTGTCCCCAGTAGCATTTGATTAGATAATTGCATTTAATTTAAGAGCAATGAAACAGCATTTTAACCCACTTGGCTAAATGAAAAAGCAAGTGAGACAGGATCAAAGCTGTAGTACCAAATCTTATTCTTATTAAAGGATTCTGAAAATGTCATTTTACTTCCTCTTCTCTCACATGCACTTACTGTATATACATTTCAATAAAGCAGAAGCTGTTTAAAATATACGCTTCTTAACCAAATCCTTACTAAATATAAACAAACAATTAAACCAGAAAGATCCAGATGTGCATGATATCAATTGCTGGATTTTTTTCCTGAAATGAAAACTGTGTACTTTTAAAATAAGCCACATAATTGGGGGGGGGGATCCTGAACTAATATCCAACCAATTGAAGGAAATTATCTAAAGGATGAAACCAGTCACTAGTTGATATGCTGTTACTCTACAGCAGGCTTGGATTAACTTCAATGATTTGTGCCTATTTTAAAAGAGTAAACATAACCAAATAAATTGCAGATTTGGATAGACTGTTCTATGAAACCCAAATGAAATTTAAATGTAACTTGATTGACTAGCCATATGTTGTTGAAATATTTTCTTTGTATAATCCCATTGCAAATTTTTATTCATTCACTCACAAATACAATCTTCTTTTTGACAAAATCCCTAGTAATCTCTCAGAATCTTACCAGAAATAATAAATGGATATTATACTGATAAAACAATCATAATTGTAAATTGTGCAGGGCTAAAAATAAAGAAGGATAATAGTTTAACACATTCTATTTCCCAGAAGAGACAAAGAATAACTTCTGGTGAGAATCCAAGGAACACAAGTTACTGGTAATTCTAGCCTTGAACTGCTGCGGAAGGAAGGGAAGCTGGAAAAAAATTAGTTGATGGCATTTTGTATGGCATATTGTATGTGGTATGGGGAGTTTTATATTTAAAATCCCTGTCTACTATTAACTGTTCAAAAGGAAGGTGTTCTGTCATAAGCTTCCTAAATACATTTAAATGGTTAAAGTATAATTAATCTGTATTAAGTGTTCCTATGTCTATGCATTTTTGTTTAAGAAATACCTCTGAGTCTATAAAAGATGAATCTGACCAACTATACACTTGTGGCTATTATGCCAGATTTCTAATGAACTGCAATCCATTTTCTGCCACCTAATATACTTAAGAGTCATCCACAAATTTTCTTTGCCATGGCTCTGAGGTTGCCTCCTTATGGATCAATGAAGATGTGCCCTCATTGGGTACATGCTTACCACTAGCAGGCTAAGGCCAGATCAGAGAAATCCAGTACAAACCAGTGTTTTCCAGTAAAAAAAAATGGGACCAGCCTTCCTCTGCCGGAATGTTTTGATTTGTGTTTCCTATGGCGGTGAGGTGGGGTGATCCTCCATGTCTTCTCTAGTAAGCATGGAGATAAGGGCAGGGATCACCAGGCTGGTAGGTAGCTAGGGACCCATGCTTGCTTTTTGGAGTGGGGGTGGATCAAGAAAGGTAGCAGGGAAATCAATGTCCCCTTCCCTGATTTCGTCATCAGTAGCAGCAGAAACTACAGCCCCTCACCTCATCTGGACCACTTGGCTGGCCTTTTTTTTCTTCAAGGTGCAGCAAAGGGGCTCCTCTGGGAGGCAGAAGCTTTCCACTTCCCTCCCATCAAAAATGACAAGAAAAAGCACATCTCTGGGCCCCATAGTATGCACACCACCTATAGATTTTGATAAGTATGCAAACCTATAGATCTCGAAAAAGTATCCCAGAGCTCATAAGATTGTCCAGTACCCTCTCTGAGATCTGATGTTATGCTCCCATCTCAAATAGGAAATCCAATACCCTGAATGATTTCATACAACAGATGTACTTCTTTTTTAAAATGGGGCTTATAGTCCAAGATAATATTTTCTGCATCTTTTGACATGAGTAAAGTGTTCTCTCTTTGTCCCCATGGAAAACAAAAAACCCAAGATTCCTTCTAGTTAATCGAGATCCTTGGCCTACAAAGATACAGGCAGTCCTCAACTTACAACTGCAAATGAACCCAAAATTTATGTTGTAAGCAAGACATTTGTTAATAAGTGAGTTTGGGCCGATTTTTCAACATTTCTTGCCTCAGTTATCAAGTTAAGAACATGGTTGTTAAATGAATCTGGCTTCCCCATTGAATTTGCTTGTCAGAAGGTCACAAGAGGTGATCACTTGATCTTGGGACACTGCAGCTGTCATAAAAACTTGCCAATTGCCAAGCGTCCAAATTTTGATCACATGACCACGGAGATGCTGCAACAGTCATAACTGTGAGAAACGGTCATAAGTCATTTTTTCCAGTGCTGCTGTAACTTTGAACAGTCACTAAATGAACTGTTGTAAATTGAGGACTACCTGTATACTCCAATAGAGAAGGAGAAGAAGAGGTACATCAGGCTGAGTTCACACAAGACTTCTGTGTGAATCCAACCAGTCTACATTTTATAGATAACTAGGAAGAAAGAACTTGATGGTACTGCAAAGAGGTGTGATGCTGGATTAGGGAGGCTGACATTTGCTCAAGATTATATTGCCAGTTTCTGTATAGTCTACTCTGTGCTTCGCTGGCAGATTTGCAAATAATATGCCCTTTAGAAACAAGGTAGTTTTCTTCTGGAAGTGAAAGTGTAGAAAAAGGGTGAAAATCCCCTCCCTAGGGGAAAAACAATAGAGAAAGCTGAACTGATGCCAGCAACTCCTAGAGAGTACCTCCCCTGTTGCCTTGGTGACCTTTCTTTAGGTTGGGAAAATAGAATGTCTGCCAGATTTTGGGTCCAATTCCTAGTAGATAAATAAATAAAAGAAAAGGGTCAATTTCCTCGCTTTATGAGCAGGAGTGCTATCTGGCTCCAAAACATCTGGGTGTTCTTATTGTGCAAGGAAGTGCCTAATCCAGTCCAGAAAGTGGTTTCTGTTTGAAAACCCGGGCCCTCTGGCTGCCCACCAGCACCTTCTCGATCACAAGGCTTAGCCTCCTCCCAGATGTTACCAATTAGCTGAGGAAGCTAGGGGGTCTGACCAGGGGGCAAGGGGGAAGAAATAAGTGGTACTATCACTTTGAAGCTTGTGGCAGCTTGTGGAAAGTCAGGAGAAATGGCAAACATGGAGGTCTAAAGCTGCATCAAGTCTTGCCTCTGTGATTTATAAGGAGCACAAATGCACCTTTGCAAAATGGGAGCTTTTACTTAGCAACTGGGTGTCTGGGTGGGCCAGAATGCATCGCTGCAGATAGATAGTCCTGAACCAAGGTGTGCATATCAGAGCAATGGTGCATCAAATCTTGTTGCATGCTGGCAATGCATGTCCAAATCCAGTTGAGCTGGATAGGTGAATCTTTTATATATTAATGTATTTTTCTATATAGCAATAGCACTGTATTTATATACCACCTATTAGGGCTTGCAACCCTCTCTAAGCGGTTTACAATGTCAGCATA
>JANHJO010005684.1:111879-135770 GCA_032468235.1 Pseudoxyrhopus heterurus | reverse complement strand
GACATTGTAAACTGCTTAGAGAGGGTTGCAAGCCCTGATAGGCGGTGTATAAATACAGTGCTATTGCTATTGCTATTGATGCCACCTCCATCAATCACCCCCTATGAAGGCTTCTGAGGTTTGCCTTCTATGTACCATCCCTCTAGACTGGTATTCCTCCAGAAATAAATATGCTTCCATCTTCTAAATCAGGGGTGTCAAACTCAATTTCATTGAGGGCCACATCAGGGTTCAGGTTGACCTTGGGGGGCCAGGTGGGCATGGCTGGGGTGGTTGTAGCCAACTTGATGTTGCTCACATTGGGGGGTGCCTGTGGTGGCTTGGGTGGGACTGGAGGATCTATTGTCTCCAGCACATGCCCAGAGGATGGCAGCGGCCCCTCACTGACTCCAGGGCAGCCCCCCAGATCTAAGGCTGACCACGTTCCAGCCCAGATGGCCACCACCAAGTTTTAGATCAGTGCCCGGCCGATCTGGGCCGGGGCTGAGGTGCCAGGGGCCAGTCCTTCACTGTTTCCAGGGCAGCCTCGTGGGCCGGATCTAACCACATCACAGGCTGGTTCTGGCCCCTGGGCCTTGAGTCTGACACTCCTGTTCTAAATGGTGCTAAAGGCCTGTCTGTTCTTCCAGATTTTAGGGAAGGGTAGTTGATAAGCCTCTGTAAGGTTTTGTTCTAAATGAGTTTATTTAGAGGATGAAAACATTGATGGAAGTGACAACTAGATGCAGCCTCCCCTGGGGCTCCTAAGGGAGCTTGCTATCTTCAGCATAGGTACCACTTATTACTGGAATAGAAAAAGCCACCCTTAGACCATGAGACTGCTCAGCTGATTTACACAACCCAAATACAGTCAAAAAATGCATCTGCTGCAATTGCCCCTTTGGCATAGCAACCAGCCTTCAATCCTGGGGGCTTGTAGAGATTCTGCAGTGATGTAAGCAGCTTGGTAGATACATAATTCCTTCACAAGGACACATGTCCAAAAGGAAAGTTTCCTTGTTTAAGGCCGTGCTCTTGTGAATCAAAATATAAATATGCTGTGTCCCTTTTTCCTAATTACAACTTCTCAAAGCACATGGTTTTAATATAAGACCCTATTCCAGGAATGTTCATCCATCAGAAAATGACATAGGATTTAGTGTCCTGGGAAATCTTATTTACAATGGACTTACTTCAATGCATTCTTATCAGACTCAGCTTCTATTTCACCCCATATTTCAGACCCAGAGGCTGAAAAAGCCTTTTGATCAAACCACAGTGCACATGTACAAGTTACCACAGGGCTAAGCACAACCAGATCTAACTAATCCAAGTTGGGTGATCTCCAGATGTGTACAGCTGCAGCTTACAGGGCAGCAAAAATACATAAGGCATGTCAGCTTGTTATATCACTTAAAGCTTATCCAAGCAATGCTTCCATTTTCAGGGAGATTGGGAGCTGAATAATGTGAGTGAGACAGAATTTACTGAAGGTTAACAGGCAACCAGAACTGGTCAGGATATCAGCATCACATCCTCCAATGAACAAAACAAGAGTTGTTTACATTTCAAAGGTTTCCAAGTTTCCAGTTACATGGATGGATGAAGTTGAACCAGCAGTTGTCAAAGATATAAGCCATCTCCAATTATTTGCCAGAAACATGAAAGCTGCAGATACTTCAGACATCCACTAGCCCGTATCTTCACTGGGTGTCAAGCTTGTCCAAGCTAAACTTCATGAACTTCACTTTTCGTCAAATTCATGAAAAGTGTAATAAATAGTGAGCTGCTCTGAGTCAAGATCAGAATTCCCACAATCTTCTCAAATGTACGTAAAGACAGAGAATCTCCCATGTCTCTGTCTTGAAAGTTGAGATAAAGAAATGGAAGTTGATGAAAAGTAGCAATAAAAATGTTATTAAATACAAAGTATAAGCTTAATTGAAACTGATGAAAACTGTAAGGGTGAAAAGAAACAAGATCTGATTTCTATATTTTTTGAACCGAGCATACCAATCATAGGTCTCTCTGATGCTGTGCACAGGTAAATAGTGGATGATCTCCAGACTTCTGAACTGGTTTAGTACCAGCAATAACTATTGAAGGCTTGTTCTTGCTCCATCATGGTATTAATTGGGTATAGATGTGTACAACTATTTAGTTCTTGTGCTCCCACCTTAACAAGAAGGGTTTTCTTCATAACCTGATTAGCCCAGGCACAGGTTGTGGTTCAGAGGGTTCAGACATAGGTCATATACCATGGGAGAAATGCCATGGATATAGCTATCCAAATGATCATGTACAATTGTTTCTTGGACCTTGGTTTAGAGTAGTCCAGACCTTCTTTCTGACTAAAGACTTTCTCTCTCTAGTCCAGCCAATAAGATTCAAATGATTTATAGTCTCTTTATGGTAACCCTGATCATCCAGCTGTGGCAGGATGGATCCTGAGAGACTCCTGGACACTTAGATACCTACCCTACATATAATAAACCTCTTCCAAATGAAGAGACACTGTTGCAGTTTGGAAAGCAAGGTTTCTCATCCTGAGGCCTCCTTTACCTCCTAAAATTATTTTGTAGAAAAGCCGGGATGGTTTAGAGATAAATACGATAGCAATGGAAACCAGAACTGGACAAATTCTGACTCTGCTGTTGTCTCTCATCTTGTGCTGTCTTTCACGCTCGAGTTAGGGAAAAGATGAGCAGGCAGATCAAAGGCAATCCAACAGAAAAGGATGCTGCCACATATTCTTTTTCATTTCTGACATCTCGTACACCCGGTTCTTACAATTGGGACACCAAATGCCAAAGCTCTTGGCAACAATCATAGATTCCAAAAATTAATTCTGTTCTCCAAATATGGATCTTTTGATAACCAAATAGAGCATCATCTGTGTACTAGAATAATGGATCAGCAGGCTGGTATATCTACAACTTTACAGAATTAAAATAAATAAAACAAACATCTCTTGGGCAAAGATCCATGCAAGTAGCCAATCATTAAAACTGGGATCTGAAATTAGATGAAAGGGAAATGAAATGGGGTCAATTCTCCAGGAGAGCATCACCTCATATACAGAAAGCCTGCATGCTGGAGACATTTTATTGTACACCACAGTGGTAGAACCAAATTTAGGGGATCCTGAAGTGACATGGCTGTAGGAAAGGGAAGAAAGTTCATGACAATTGCTCAGGGCAGGAAAGGGAAGTATAGAATCCAAGGACTATTTTGGAGTTGTCTTCAGGAAATGCTGTTCCCCACTTTCATTCCTAAAACAGATGTGACAAAAGCAGCCATAAAATGGCACCAGATGCCTATCTGCAAAAGTTGAGAAAAGTCAGGTTTGCTTCTAAGATCCATTGTGTGTCTGAAAAGGTTCAAAGAATGAGAATTGCCTGAGCCATATCCCAAAAATCAGATGGCAAGGCCTTCTTTACTAGCAGATAAACTTGATCTACTTAGGATGACATTTTATATGTGAAAAGCTTGCTTACCTTGAATTATTCATTATCACGTTTTTTATTTATTTTATTAAAACAATTAAAAAACATACTGTTTTTTTTTAAAAAAACAGACCAGGGAGAAGAAAACAAAATTATGAAGGGAAAGCCTGAATGAAGAAGTAAGATTTTCTGATGATTTTAGTGGTCAACTAGTTTGTAATGAATATCCACTCTGTTGGATATTCAGATCCCAAATTGTTTAAGGACTTATAAACATAAGCAAATCTTTGAATCTGACTCAGTTGCTGATTGGTGCAGTTGCTTCAGTAAAACAAGTGCACAACCAGCTGTCCCATTCTACAAAATGATCGCCACTTTCTGCACCAACTGTAGCAGAGAACTTTAAAATATTAAAACAGGAGTTCACCAATGCATAAACATGATTCCCAGGAAAGAGTAGAATTGGAACAGTTAACTGAAAGGTGCAACAGAATATTTGAACTTGTTTCATTAGTGATTTCTTGGAGCACCTTCCAACTGTATTTTGAGAGTGCTAGACACATCCATCCAGTTCCCACTTCCTATATTTGGCAACCAACCATGCAGAAGATCAATCTACCCCGGATTCAGGTGGTTTATTGGCTCTCAGTCACCCAATTGTCATATCTGGATTTTAATAGAGAGTTGTTCATTTTATTTTTAAACACAAAAAATGTACTTTTGAAGTTATAGGGACCTCTTCTTTGCCTTAGTTTCCAGAATGCAAATAAAAGTAGATATTGCACAGCCATCAAAACTCACCCCCTTTTTTGGTTTGTATAAAAACCGAAATGGGTAGGATTACTATTATGCAGCCGTAGCCACAATCTTAACTTTTTATACACCCCCTACACATCCCTTGACTTTGTGCTGCATACATTCTGGTACTTTTAACAAAATCTGTGGACAAACATCTGGTTTACCTATAAGAGCGTCTGGACTAGCCTGATAATCTAAACACATTTGAAGAGTGTCAGATTAAGAAGAAGTAATATATAGCATATTGCTAGAGGTTTTTTTTTCCTGATGCAAGATCAAAATAACTGAAACCTTCATACACATTTTTGTTTTGAACAGTTGAAATTTTTTAATTAAGTAGCTCAGTAGTTATGTAAAAATGGGCAATTGTGTTGTCCTAGAAAAATACATTGCTTTTTCTGTAGCTATGTGCCTTTATCTCTTTCTTGTCTCTTGCCAAACTAATACAGTACTAACGTGTCACAACATAGAATTTGAACCTTCCCCAAATCCAAACTACCCTGCTACAGTATAGGAGAAAAACAGTATAGGAGAAAAAACAGTATAGGAGTATAGGAGAAAAAACAACTTGGTTCTGCTAGTAAAGTACCGACAGCGCATCACAGAAATACTTTAAGAAGTTCTATCACATGTAGGTTGGATTCTTTGCCTACTGTATTTTGTTTCCTATCTTCTTTCATACATGCATGAAAGAGAAGCCTAAACTGTAGCATCTGAACGAAAAGCAAAAGATTGGTCAGAATTACCACAAAAAAGTATCTGATTGGCACAGTGCAGAAGGCCGTTTGTAATTTGGTTCTTAACCATTAATGCCTAGAGACGGGACAAACAGATCTATAAAAGCTCAGTAAACATGTCAGTAAAGTAGGTGAAGTGTGAGCCATGCCAACAGAGCAGCCTGTCCAAAGCTTGGACTTTGGCAACAAACAAATGAAGCCATCCTTTCTCACACTCAAGAGGCGCTCATTGTGCCTCCACATCCCCTGGAAATCATTGGCCATTGGGTAATACTGTATAAAGGTTAAGAAGTAGGACTTGGACAGGGAAACTTCATTCAGTTTCAAGTTCCCCATCAACCATGAAGTTCACCGAATGATTCTCGGCCACAACTTTCAGGCTTGCAAGATGGTGGGGCTGGGAGACCAAATTACATTACTATACACTGTCCTGAATAATGTTTCTCAACCTTAACAACTTTAAAATGTCTCGACTTGCTGGGGAATTCTGGCAGTTGAAGCTCCAGTATCTTTAAGTTGCTAAGGTTGAAAAAAAACCTGGCCATTCTTACTTCCCAAAGAAATATGAGATTGATTATTTATTTATCTATTTATTTTATTTTTAGTTCGCTCAACTCCCAAAGGACTCTGCGCGGCTTACAACAACTATAGCAATAGCACATAGATTTATATACTGCTTATCAGGGCTTTACAGCTCTTCTGAAGTGGTTTGCAGAGTCAGCATATTGCCCCCAACAATCTGGGTCCTCATTTTACCTACCTCGGAAGGATGGAAGGCTGAGTCAACCTTGAGCCTGGTGAGATTTGAACTGCCAAATTGCAGGCAGCTGGCAGCTAAGTACTAATTACTAAGTACTGCACTCTAACCTCTGCACCACCACGGCTCTATAATGTATTATAATGTATTAAGTAAAATTGACATTTAAAGTTTTGAACTGATACCATTTATCCAGGCAGTCCAAAAAACCATGGTTTCTTTCAGCAATCTCGATTGTTTCATGGACCTAGGCTCATTCAGGATCTTTTTGGGGGGGAGGGGAGAGAAAAGAGATATTATTAATAACAGGTGCACAAACAATTTTAGGTTAAAATCCAATGTACATTTACTTATTTTTGATTAATCAGACATAGAATTAAATTGTCAGTACTTCAAACACTTAACAGATGGGATTTCCTTTTGCATAACAATGAAGGTTCTTCATGTTCCTGGTTTAAAAGATTATTTCCCAAGGCTAACATTCAGTCCAGCAATAAACAAAGATTTGAACCTCCCATTACTGAGACTGGACCCAAAGTCAAATGGACCATATCAACTTGAGAATTCAAGAGGTTGGGCAAGCCAAAGATGGTCTCCTGGAGCTCCATTAATCCTTGCTACATTGAAATTACACTGATTTATTTTAGGATGTTAAGAGTGGGGGGGGGGAAGGAACTTAAGCCACAATGATAGATAGCAGCCTTAAAATGCTCATTTTTGGATGAAATTCTTCTTAGGGTATCCAAGAAGCCTTACCTGTCAGAGATTGTAGACTGAACAAGAGGAAGCAGTGAACTCTAAGTCCCGGTTTCTAGATTTATTTCAGGATGGAAAATGGGTTCACATTGTTCTTTTGGAAAGCTCATTTTTCAACACGCACACTTTTGAAAACCCCTTTAATAAGGCACAGCAGATAATAAATTGTAGGAAAAAAATCTTCCACTAAACTTCCACATTTCTAGTAAGATTCTAAAAAAAACCTCAACCAAAATCTAGAAAAATGTAGGCAGCCTACAGTATATTGGTATCTGCAGCACTCCAAAAATGCTGCATTTGTTTGTACCAAAACAAAATATTACAAGTTACATACTTTTTTAAAGCAATCTTTAGTGGATTACACAAAGTTAATCGCTATTCACTTACGGAATGCACCTATTCTCTTTTCTGTTCCCACATCTTAGCAGCCAAAAGGGAAGTTTCCATTTCTAAAACCATCTATCCATATTTTATCTGTTTTCATAACACAGTAATAAAAGCTGAAGGGGAAATCTAATATTTTTAAAAAAATTGAAAACCACTTTACATTAGATATTCTAGTGAGACTGTAAAATAGTGGATGTGCATTCTACATTATGCATTCTTGAGATTAAAAATGAGTTCTTCAAAACTTATTTTCCCCTGGAAGAACGTATTTGTTGTTGTTGTTATTGTTGTTCTTACATTGGAGCAAATTTGAGCCAAACCAGGACCAGGAAATAAGGGATAGGAGAGAGGAGGCAATAGAATTTTCTTTTATCCTAAGCCCCACCACTTTTTTAAAAAAATAAAATAGGCAAGAACAATGTCCTGGGCTACATGTTTTTGAACAATGTCTGTAGTCTCCAAGGAGTGTTGTAAATTCCAAGGGTGCCAAAGTTTCTTTTGCAATGTGCCAGTTTCCCATTAGAAGAAACACTAATCCATTGATGTCTATGGAGATTCTCAGTCATCCGGGTCACGGTTGTCCTAAAGGTGATTTTTAAAGGGGCAACTGGACTTTCTGATTTTTCTTTGAAGACATTTCACTTCTCATCTAAGAAGCTTCTTCAGCTCTTCAGGTTTGAAGAAGCAAAACATCTTCAAAGAAAAACCAGAAACTCCAGTTGTCCCTTGAAAAAGCATAATTGATGTGAGACAGGACAGGGAACCTGGTGGGTCCAGAGAACTGTTCTTTAGACATACTTGGTCACACCATTAGGTATCCATGCTGTCTTTCACTTATTATCTATAAAGATGATCGCACATCTATATTTTCTTCTACTGCATGTATGTGAACGGATGAAAAGAGAATGCCGTGAAGCAGTCTGCTCAGCCTGTGCCCTTCAGATTACATTAGACTATGACTCAGAGCCTTCCCAGCCACTTTGGATGCTGATGTTTATAGTCCAAGACAGCTGGCAGGTAAAAGGTTGGAGAGGCTATTGCATAGTACAGGTGGAGGAGAAAAGATTCAAAGTCTAAGTCAGGGGTGTCAATTTCATTGAGGGCCACATCAGGGCTGTGGTTGACCTCTGGGGTGTGTGGCTGACTAGGTGGGTGTGGCCAGCTTGACATCACTCCTCAAACTGCTGACATGTTTCCTCTTCACATTGAGTAGACCGGGCCGAAGCCACACTGACCTAATTGAGTAGACCAGGCAGAAGCTACATTGGCCTGATCTTTCCCCTTTGCACCAGGTAGACCGGGTCGAAGCTTCGCTGGCCTGACCTTTCCTCTCTGCACCGGGTAGACCAGGCCAGGGGCCAGTCCTTAACTGTTTCCAGGGCAGCTTCGTGGGCCGGATCTAACCACATCGCGGGCTGGATCTGGCCCCTGGGCCTTGAGTTTGACACCCCTGGTCTAAGTGATATGAGCAGTGAAGAACCACCCAAAAGGAATTCTTTGCCCTTTTTTTTCTAATTTACATATTTGTACATGCGATTACTCTATGTCCTTAATTATATCTCTGTTAAAAGAGTTAAGAGTTCATGACTTTACAATAAGAGGCACATCCTGATCAATCTGTTTTTCTAAACTTCAAGATCTTTAATCAATTTCTTAGGCAACTACTCATGTATTTATTTATTTAGAACATTTATATTGCCGCCTACTCGCACATGGTGACTCAAGGTGGCTTAAAGGACATAAAAACACTCATCCCAAAGTTGAGATAAAATGGATTCCTAGATAGCAAAAGTTTTCAGCACCTCAACCATCAGGTAACTGGGAATTTTTCAACTTGGCATCCTATACAAGACTACAAATTTGGTAGCCATCTACAGTGCTCTCATGTCATTTTTATTCATCAGACCTCCCAGCTGGTAACTATGGACTTCAGTGAGGCCAATTCAGACACAGTAGTGGAAGTACCAATACCAACATTTATCTATCAGGAGAAAATCAAAGCTTTTGTATCTTCAATTATCTACAGTTTCTCTGATACCAATGCAAGTACACTTAGTGGAAAGAAACCAGCATTCCTACATGTAGGTTAGCCATGTGAGTTTGCTGCAGCATAATCACAAAGATACTCAGGGATTAAAAAATTATTTGATTTGTCAATTACCTCCACTTCATCAGATGCATACAATATTTATTTGATACGGGCCTCTGATTGCAATGCTGCAATTTAGGCAATGTGCTAAATCAAAATATGGTTTGTTAAACACCTCTTAACATGGCTTATTAAACAAGTCCCAATGGCCTAATTCATACAAAACTCTTAACCCAAATGACTAGTCATGTATCACATGAAGTCTAAAATAAACAAAACTACATCGCAACAGAAGAGAATCTATATAGTGGTAAAATAAGTGTGGAAGATAACAGATGACAAATTGCTACCCTGATATTCATAAAACAGTTGTTCAGGGTGATGCAGAAATTCTTGCTGGAGTGCAGTCACATGATCCAGCATCTATAATCCTGGTTTAGTCTTGGTTGTCTCTCAGGCATCTGATATGAGGTAGCCATTGTATTAATTTTGCACGATGCAGGAGATGCAAAATAAATTGCTGGTGGTTTGTAGAAGGGAGAGAAGTCAATGATCCATTTGATCAATGCTAAGCTATGGTTAGCACCAGCCATGGTGTGCTAATGATTCTGTAGTGTGATTTTTCTTTTTAAGCAAAAATCTATTCCAACATGTTTTGTTCCTGGCATTTAAAAAATCTACTTTTAAAAATTAAAATTTCCACATTCAGATGTTATAGTGAAATGTAGTTAGTTTAAAAACAAAAGTTAATACTTCGGTTATTTTATCCTAGCACATGAATATATCTGTCTATATAAAAAAAGAGAGCCATGTGGAGAAAGGACACTTGAAACCAAGGCTCATCCAGGAATGATAAAGAATTATTTCTTAAGTTCAAACATAGATTGATCATATTATAAATGCAAAGGGCTACATCAAAAGCAAGGGAGGAAAATTAGACAGAAAAAACAAGCTACTAAAGTAGCACAATTATAGTTTAAATTAATCTCTGTATTGCATTACTTAATTAGAACAGGAATCCCCAAAACAGATGTGCAATTACATAATAAATCTACAACAGTTCAGACACAGTTTAGTTTAATCTATTGCAAAGAAAGGCTGTCTTGGTTTTCTTTTTCTTTGCATGGTCCTAAAAACTCACCCAAGCCACCCAAATAAGTGGCATTTAGCCAATGTTCAGTTTATTCAAATATGGAAGACCAAATAAAACTTGTACAAAAGCATGTCCTCCAAGTAGTTATGAGCACTGGTAAATCAGCATTTGCCATCATTTATTGCTACACGAACATTGCCGGTAAAAGATTTGGCATCTTTTGAATGAAAGTCATTTCCCACCAACTATGCACATTTACTCAGAGGAAATTTCCTGACTTAAAAAAAATAGACTTTCTGGAATTTTGAACAGATAATAAGTTTTTTTTTTTCATTCCAGTTTATCTTACATGAGCAAATATTGTTTCAATGACACAGTATTGTGATACCCGACTCGGCAAAGAAGACTAAAAATTAGTTGAGATTATCTTATGGAAAAAAGTTTCCATGTGAATTTAGACAAGATTTCCCCAACTTAGAACCTTTCATGTTATAGATTACAACTGGCCAATGGTAAGTCAGGCTAGCACTGATTTGCACCGTATTTCTGCAGATATTGATACATCTTTGAATGAGCTGTCATATATCCTCTATAAATAGAAAAGAAGCCCATTGCTATTCAAAATACGATTTCTCCTTTTTTCCAAGCCAACAAGCATGCACATTTCATGGTGTAAAAGGGATCTGTCAGTTGGGGTATACAAGGAAGATAGAATTTTGCACAGCTGCTCTATTTGTTATGACATCCCCAGACTGTGCATGAAGTAGGCATATCGTTTTAAGAAAAATATATCAGATTCACGTGCAGTTTCTGCTAATTTAGCAACACAATGTACATTTCAGAAACGGGCTGTAATATTCCTGAAGCCTACAAGACTAAAAACGCAGGCAGGGAAATTCTGTTTTGAGCTAAATGTCCTAAGAGGCACAGTTTTAGACATCCAGTTAGAAAACAATAATTTGACTAGGTGGTAGTCCTCACAGTCATCGGGCAGACTTCTTAGGAGAACCCTTGGTTCTAGCCCTTCCTACACTTGTATACAGTGAATTCATGATTCAACTTTCAGTTCCAAAGTGTAGGCCAGCAGTCCTCAACGAAGAAACTACAACTAGTGGGAAAACCCTCAGTTTGGTCAACCTCAGCTTCTCAGCTCACGCTCTTCCCCATCTCCACCAGAAAGAGATCATTTTAGCAGCATGTTCAGGGGTGGATCTTAATTGTGCACTCTGGAATAGAGAGAGATTCTCAAGCCAAAGTCACCTCAAACCACCCTCGGTGATTAAACCGCCATTTCCAAGGCCTTTGTAAAAAAAAAAAACCACCCTATACAAAACAACAATATTTTTTCCACCAGGACTTGGAGAGGTTTTTCATCTTGTCTGGAGTCCTGTTTTTGGATTTCTTTGGCTGTTGCTGAGTATCCGAGTAGTGAATGCCAGCCACAATGGCTGCATCAAAGACTTCTTTGAGGTTTTTCTGAGTCAAAGCGGAGCACTCGATGTAAGAGGCGGCTTTTATTTCCTCGGCACAGAGCCTTGCGGCCTCCTCCGCCACAGGCTTCTCTTTGCATTTGTCAAGCTCAATGAGTACTTTGACGTCTTCTCGGAGGTCCGATTGGGTCCCGACGAGAATAATAGGGGCCTTGGGGCAGTGACACCGGATTTCAGGGACCCATTTCTCGGTCACATTCTGGAAAGATGAAGGGCTCACTACACTGAAGCACAGCAAAAAGATGTCTGTGTTGGTGTAGCACAGTGGGCGGAGCTTGTCAAATTCATCCTGTGCAAAAATAAAAGTAAGGTGAATAGTAACTTTAGAGTAACAAAAGTGTCTTTCTATGCTCCCTAAAAGCAATGTGCAGGATACAAAGTGGTGGCTTTCCTTACTGATACAGTATATAGCAAAATCATTCTTATCAGCTACTAAATGAGCACAAAACATGTTCTATAAAAATAACAGGCACAACTATTTTGCAGGGGAGGGCCATTCCCATCCACTGTACCAAGGTGGCATGTAGCAAGTTGTCTGAATGCCAACAGAGAGAAGGAAAGAGGACATGGAAGGCAAAAGTTCCTGGACAGAGAAAACTAACAACTGTAGAGGAAATTAGAACTCCATGACACAATTTTATTTTTGTTGTTTTATATGGAAAATTATTTAGTTGTGCACTGTGGCACAACTACTTGGCAAAACCTCAAAGAGACTGTCCCATGCGGTTCCACAATACAGAAGTGAGCGCACAACCAGGTACAGCATTCAGCATCACCATTAGCTGGCAACCATATTTGGAAAACATAATTGATTCAAGGGATTGGCTTTGCTGTGATGCAACCTTCGTTCATTCATTTCAAAGAGGCAGCCTTTAACAGAAGGCAGGAACTATTGTTGATGTTGGAAGTACAGAAGTTACAGGTGGTTCTCATTATCTGTGGGGCCATATATCCATGGTTTGCATATGTACGGTTGTTAGATGTACGTTTCACCTATTGTGGGCTTTGCCTTGCTTTTTGCTACTTTATGCACATGCAAAATGGTGTGTGTGTGTGTGTGTGTGTGGTGTGGTGTGTGTGTGTCGGGTTTTGACACACACATAAAGTATTTATGAATGTCTTGTTATCCATAATCATGAGGTGGGAATGGAACTCCACTCCAAGACTGCAAGGGTAACCTCTATACAACATGGACTGAATACCTATATGAATTAGAGAAAATGGAAGAACTAGAGACTTCATGAAGAACCATAAAGTATTAAAAATATTTGAATTGAAAAGAAACACTGCCATATGTAGTCATCTTCAATTGAAGAAGACTTGGTTAATATATCTCAGGGATCAAAATCATAAAATGGCCATATACTGCCAATGCAAAAGAGGTATATATTTAATACTGTGGCACAGAATTTGTGAATGGGTCATATCTATGCTACTGTTTACTATCTTTTTAATAGCTGCTTTGATGAAGTTACTTATTAATGGATTATTTTACCAGTAGCTTTTTACACCACTCCAGAACCACTTTGATAAGGGATGGTGGTGGCAGAGAATGAATAAATACACAGACACCAGATAAATTTTGTTTCAGCTTAAATGTTAGGATTGCATTTCACATTAAGCCATTGTTTAAATGCTTTTTTTTTTTTTTACAAACCACAAGGGACTGCTTCTTTCATACAGTAAATGCTAAGACATAAGCTCTGGTTTAAAACTATGGGATTTACCTACACTCTGATAAAATTACAGTTTAACGTAAAATTTGAAACCAGCCAAAATGAATTTTGTATCTGGCGAAGTATTGGCTCAAAAATAGCAATCAAACTTTGGATGCCTTTAATTTTTACTGTCACAATGTGCACTTATTGCCACTGTAACTGGGTCTGTTCATCTTGCTGCTGCTTGTCAACTTCTCCTTAGACCAAATGTTTCTCTCCCCACCACTCCAGTTCATGTGGCTCCTTAAAGAGACACCAACAGACAAAGCATGCATGCCCAAACTTAATCTGAAGCATCTTTTGCATCCAAAGAACAACACTCTTCTACCAGTCTACCTTTACATATCCTTTCACTTCTCTGCACAGAGGAAATTTGTTTTGTTTGTGTTTGTCCGTCCATCCATCCATCCATCCGTCCGTCCACCCACCCATCCATTCTTATTGAATAATGAAGAGTTTTGCTACTGAAGACAAAGTTGCTGGAAATTTGAAACTAACTTCTGGCAAATTTGACACACCAAGGAAAGAATACAGCATTCAAAAATCATGCTGATAATACAATAGCCTGCTTTAGGTTAATATTTACTATTGCTTTCTATTGCAATGTTCTGCACTAAAAATAACCCTTTATAGTCTCCTTCCCCAACTTCCTGGTTCAATACAATGAATGTTGTCTTATGCTTCATTTTGGAGCTTTTTACACAAAATGCTTTTGAAAAATCTTGGCTTTTTTTTTGTTAAGATCTGAACTCAACTTTCTTCTTGGAAAAGAGAGATCTTGAAGTAAAAAGGGAACAGCCTGATAATTATACAAGTTCCAAGAGCTAAAGTTGAGGAAAGTAAACAGAAGAAAATATTAACATGGCAACAATGGCCTCTTGAAGAGGTAGGATTTGTCTCTTGTGCTGGTATTTTAATTAAAACCCAGCAATGTTTGTCAGAGGGCCTTAAATTAACACATGCAAAGAGCAAACAAACACACTCTGAACTATCCCTCCTGTGCCAACATTTTGCTGCCAAGGTAGAACTTGGTTATCAATTTACAAAGGGGATTTTGGTGGTTTGAGGTTCGTATTTGGAAAATATGAACAGATGTGCAGCCCCCTTTTCACTTGAATTCATCTGCAGGGGTACTTGCAAAAGAAAATTGAGATCTAGGAGGCAAGGTTTCATTAGCTCACTTATTTGACAGATGTAACTCCCCTCAAGAAAACAAAGAATAAAACAAAGCACTCATCTCTTGGCTAAGGAATCACGCATGTGGGGTGCCGTATGGCAGCCATGTGTACCTACAAGGTTTGCCATTCTAAATAATTGCATAATTAGAAATCGTGTTATGCGTCTTACAGCTCAGGGGAACAATTGTAAATTTACACAACCGAGGAATAAATGGAGAGGGTCAGGGCAAGGTAGAAATGTGAAAGCCCCTAGATAATCAAAGGCTCTTGTCTCATCCCTTATCATCACCAAACACACTACAGAAACAGTCTCGCTTCACACAAAAAATGGCATTAGCATCCCTAGTTCCAGGAGGCTTTCTAAAACCCAAGGGGAAAAGGTTACCAGGGCCTACAGCTGATGCTTCCTCTGACTTGATTATCTGACGTCAATCAGAAGTAGTAAAATAAGTATTATTTCTTACAATGCATGTACCCCCATGCTCATCATAAGACTCCGGGTGATTTTTAGTCATTAAAAGGCAGTGAAACCTACAATCTGAACCACCCCTGAAAACCTCATAAAAACCATAATAAAATCCACTCTCCACAACTTAAAAAATCAACACAATGACTAGCACTAGACTCCAAACCTCACAGAACAACAGCATTGTAACTACCATTCTTTATAACTAGAGGGGGTGGGTAGCCCAGGTGTTCCCCCAGGCAGAGACAGTAACTGAGAAAACCTGTTAAGTTGGAAATGAATGCAGTGCCTGCAAGAATCTTATTATTGTGCTCAAGTGGTTCTTATGTGTCACCAGGTGTGCAGCACAGTTTCCAAATAATCCTGAAAGGGAGTTCTGGGTAAAGCACTTTGCACTAACCTGATCTTCAAATAAGGGTATTAAGCCTCTGATCCTGCAGACTTCTTCCATTAAAAGCACAGGAGTATTTTGATAAGAAAATAGGAAGCACAGACAGCGAGCAAGATTTAGGGACAAAACCCAAGGTTCTATTCTTTGAAGTTGCATATGAGAGACAGTTTGATGTAATGGTTAGGGCACTAGACTAGATATTGGGAGAGTGTTTTCTGGCCTCTAGGAGGGTGACTCTGGGTCAGTCACTCTCTTTCAGCTCAAGAAAGAAAGCAGTGACAACCCAACTCTGAATACATTGCCAAGAAAACTGCAGGAACTTGTTGAGGCAGTTGCCAGGAATTAAACCTTCCTCTAAGAATGGATGGAGAAAGAGAGAGAGAGAGAGATCTCCATTACTATTGATGGACATAAGTTTCCAAGACAGAGAAGCACAATCTAGCCCTCAAGGCTTGAGTGGACCTAAGAGACCTCCAAAATTTGTTACTGAACTCTAGTATGTCATGTACCAGAAGAGGAAAATGTTTTAATACATGACCAGAGGGATATCACAATCACATTTAATTCTAACTGGATATAATTGAAATGACCCCAGCTTAAGGTTTCTGTCCTGTTCCTGTCCACTTTTTGGATCTGAAAGCCAATGTAGCCTTCAGCCTAGAAAATGTTATGCAATCCTGCTGTAACTCCAGCGCACCAATGCCCAGACCCTCACAAGGAACAAAAAAGCTTTTTCTCTGGCTTCTGAATGGTAAATAGGCTGCCAGATACAAATATATATGTGCCCACAGGTACAAGCTCATTCTCTTGCACTCTTTCTCTTTCTCCACCGCACATATACATCTCCACATACCGCATGCTTCCTTCCACACATGACACTCTTGCAAACCAATGAAGCAACTCTTTTCCTCTTCCCACTGTTGCCATATCCTGTTCAGGGACTGCCACTGTCCTGGTGACAAAGAAGCCATTATTACTTTGGGCCCTCAGGGCAACAAAAGAGCCACTTCCCAGCCATGGCTCAAGGGGGGATGTGGGCTCCTGGGCTCCTCATGTCACCCTGGGAAACTGTCTGGGACACAGTGGCACTGCTCCCAGGCTATCACCACGGCAACCCAAGTGTCCAGCCAAAGGCTGCAGGGGGAAGGTTCAGAAAAGCAGGCCAGGAGGTGGGCAAAAGTGAGACAGTTCCTTAATGGCAGCTGCGAGAAGGTGGCAAAGGGTCTTAGGGCAAATCTGACCTGGGAAACCAACATGCCCCAGGGAAGCCCCTTCTCCCAAGGTTAAGGACTTCTGGGGACCTAGGAAGGTGGAATCTTCTAAAAGGAGTCCAAGGTTGATTTTTTCCATCACAGATTTCCAGACGTATGATATATACTCACATACACACACAGCAGGAAAACTACTATATCAATTACATAAGCAGCTTTACTGACCTGCCCGGCTGTGTCACAGAGTTGGAGTCTCACTGGTCGGCCATCTACAGACACTACAGCTGAAATGGAAGGAAGTGGAGAGTCAGAAAAACTTTTACCCGTGAAGGAAGAATTACATCTGTCCTCACTTTAATCATTTACCTTTGGACCAGTTTGAGTCCAGTTTAACAGCTTGCAGAGCCCCAAGTCAGCTTCTTCTCCCCAGCCTCCCCCACTATTCCCAACAATTCCTGGGTTTACACAAACCCTTCAGGGCTTCCGGTTTTCGTTACAAAGCAGAAAATTGTGACCGAAAAGACATTTGCCCCACACAAAAAGAGAGTTGTCCGAAACACAAAAGAGGATTTTGCTCTGCAAACACTCTCTAAACATGCTTGAAGATTGATTTTGGGAGGGGGGAGGAGGGTGGGTTCTGTTTTAAAAGCTTACAGACTAGGGAACCCCTTCCCCAGTGTTTTAAATCACAAAGGAGACAATACAAATATTTACATATTTCCCCTGTGGAGAAATCTTCTCTTCTTATTCTGCTGCTGTTCTTTGTGGATTAGGTTGAAGTCTGCCTCTTTCCCCCCACCCACCCCTTATACAAGGCTAAAGCTCCTCTCTGGGGGAGATGGGCGCTTAAGAAATACGATTGATAATTAATTAATAAATAGATAGATAAATAAATGTTGCTTTTGGTTAAGCACTACTCTATCAATCTGCAACATTGATAGCAAAATTGCGCCCTTCAGTTATTTAGAACAGCAGTATACTATACAATAAGAATAAGGCAATAAATGTGAACTCTCAAAAATTGTACAAAATTGTACAAGTCAAATATTTCATTGGGAGTTTTTAACTGGTGAATTATAACAAACCACAACAATAGAAAATATATATACACTGGTGATTATACAATGTTTTTTAAAAACCAAATATATATTACGGTGATTAAAATAAACATGAAAAAAATGAATACAAAAATGAATACAAAAGGCAAATCTTCCATTGTAGAACCACAAGTCTACAAAATTATTTGGGAGTAAATTTCGCTAAATTCAAGGGAACGTATTGTCCAGTAAACTTAAGAGTGGCTTACAGGTCTTGCAGAAATCAGGGCAATTTAGAGTACAGATAATGAACTCCTATTTTATATCTCCACAAAATTCCTTGCATTTTGACATCAGGTCAATGCAAGAGTGCACGTCCTCCAAAGCTGGCTGGAAAAACATGTTCCTGCACTGAATGAAATACACACGAAACTCCCACAATTGGAGCCCTGTGTTTACTGTTCAGTGTTTGCTTTCAAGCACATAAAAGCTCTTCAAACCTTACAGAAAAGATTCAACTAACACAGATACTGCCCTGGGGGAGACCACCTTTTTTTGGGGGGGGAGTCAAGTAACAATGAATATCTTCTTCCAAAGACAAGCATGATGAGCCGGTATTCGCTTCAGAGTACCACCTTTTTTAAAAATTAAATATTAGGGAAGTTGTCAGGGGGAATGTAATTACAAACATTCACAAAGCGCGCAGCAGAAAGCTCTCTCCACAATGGTTTTCAAGAAAAATAAAAGGAAGTCTAAAGTAACCTGGTGGGAATAAGGGCGAGTAGGAGTTATCTCCTGTCTTAAAGGATAAAGATTATTAGGAGTTAGCCCAAAGAATTTCCAAAGCAAGAGACAAGTGCAATATTCTCTCTAGAAAATAAAGGAATAAGAAATCCAAGGCTAGAGAACAGAGTGTAACTTCCCTGACCCTGAGATAACAGAATAACACAGTTGAAAGGTTGAATTCAACTCCCTGCTATAGAAATAGATAAACTGAACTATGTCTACACCCTAAAATTACTCAGTTTTATATGCTGTATCACACCAGCACTCCCTCCAACAAGGATTAGCAACATTCCTAAAGATTCTGATTTTAATGCAGTTAACAAGTTACTAGTCCTCATCACCGGGACTAGTGGAAAAATACAGCAGATAAGAATCACATATTCCAAATGAGCTAAACAAAAAGGACACTATTTTTTTTAATGTTGTGGGGGGCAATAAATTCCCCTAAATGGGCTGAAACTTCCCAATAAATGTAGGAAATATGCTACCCTTATAGTTTTAACAAGATTATGTATGTATGTATGTATGTATGTATGTATGTACGTATGTATGTATGTTATACACACACATACACACAGATGTCTAAGATTTAACACCGGTAACAACAAGAACTCGCTACACAACCGCGTATGCAAAACCAGCCGCATCTGTTCGACTCTTTTTAACTACTGGATCAACCAGAGTAAAGGTCAGAAATGGGCTTGTCCGCCTTAAGGGAGAGAAAGAAGGCATCGTCTGCACATCCTTCCTTCTCCCAAAAAGGTTGGACAAACGACTCTCGGCGCTGCTTTGCACGCCGGTGTCTTCTCGAGGAACAGAAATTGGGTTGTGTTCTCTCCCCCACCTCCCCGCTTTCCCCCGGGCAGGGATTTACGAGGTAATGAACCCCGCCCCACTCGCAATTAGGGATCGATCCATTTCGTTGGCCTGCGAGCCCTTCTTCCCAGCACTCCACACACACACACACCGACGTGGAACAGCGATCAGGGCAGGCCAACCTTCGCTTCCACGTGTACCTTACTTCGGTCCGCGGGCACCGCCCCTTCCCCGAGTTGGAAGATTCAAAATCGAGCCAGAGGAGACGCCGCCGAGCAACGAGGGCGAGGAAGACCCGGACCCTCGGGTCGATCCGAGGCAGCGCTGAGAGGGGGGCGGGGGGCGGAGAGCCGAGAAGGCGGCTGAAATGCTTCCCTTGGAAAACCCACCGGGAACCGTCCCGTCCCCAACCCAACCGCCCGATTTACCTGAGAAATTGTCGAAGGCGGTCGGGATGTATTCCGTAGGGTAGCCGTTGGTGGTGTAACTCACCACCAGGCTGGTTTTACCCACCGCGCCGTCTCCCACCAGCACACACTTGATGCTCCGCCGGGGCTCCGCTCCGATAGCTCCGGCCCCTCCGCTCGGTCCAGCCCGGCAGCGGCTCCCCAAGGCAGCCCCCAGCGCCGCCGCTCGGCTGCTGCGGACCCGACGCGGAGGCACCGGAGGCACTTCGCAGCCGCCCGGCAGCGGCTTGCTGATGTAGCCGGTTTCTCCTTCTTGCTGCGGCGGCATCCGCCCGGCTCCGGTGCGGGAGACCCCCAAAGACAACGAGACCCGCCGAGCCACAGCCGCGGCAGGAGGTGGCGAGAAGCGCCGGGAAGCGATCGGGTCGGGGGCGCGCCTGCTTGGAGAAGAGCTTTTGCAGGCTCCCAGCGCCGCCGAGCTTCCTTCTTCCCGATCTCTGCGGCTCCGGCAGCTCAGACGGGCGATCTCGCTCCTTCGGCAGCAGCAGCAGCTTTTGCTCGCGGGAAGACTATACAAGCAGCCGAGCGCTCGATCTGCCGCCAGATGACATAATCCCGAAGAAGACCGAGAAAAACGAGCCAAAGAGGGCGGGGCAACCCGGGACGGGCGGGGCTTGATGGAGAAGGGACTTGCCGGCAGGCGGCGCTCCAAACTACAGCGCCGCTCGATCGGGGTTAAAGCGCGAAGAGGAGGCGAGGTGCGCGGTTTCTGGCCGGCGTGGACTCGCTCAATCTCGGCTGCGATCTGGCGCTTCCCATTGGCCAATTTGCTTCTTTTCGAACGTTGACGACAATGGCTTATCTCATTTGGCTGGACATTTGAACAAGGCCACGTAAGCCAGGCCGCCTTGCTGAGGCGTCGCGCGATCTGTTCGTTCCAGTCTTTAAAAAAAGCAAACAAGCGGCTCTTTCCTACGTTTCTTAAAACTTTGATTTTCTTTCCGCAGTCGTTTCTTCGATCTCGTCGGGGCCCCTTTGTTTTTCTTCACCGTTTTCCCGTAGTTCTTTTTGTACTGTCCTCTCTTTCTTCTTTCAGAACAATTGCATTATTTTCGAAGAAGTAATCGATTTAAGATCGTTGCTACAAAAAATATATATTAAAACTTACAACACGTTAAGGTGTAACGCTTATTATGGGATTAGGACTCAACTACCCTAAACTTTCTAACATAATAAAATGTGTTTTGGAGTTTTTTTCAGCCTGATACTAGTAGCTCAAGCATATTTTCTAAGAACTAGTATAAATCTCATTGAGGTTACTCTTCTGCCTACAAATATCCGGAACACCTGCTACATAGTGGTGTTGAGAACTGAGACATTCCATGATAAACACACTGTAGTAGTATAAAGAAGTGTAATATGTGGGGGTGGGTTACAGTAATAGGCAACCGGCAACCCTAGCTATTCTGATATATGTTAAATAATCGAGGAGCAAATGTGTCTGAATATCAGTGCTTCTTTCTCACCTGTTTCCAGTTCTTTTAAGACTTTGCATTTTTAAAATTAAAGATGGAAATGGATATTGATTGGAGGTCAACTTCTACGACTATACAGATACCAGTATGCAGTTTCCTTGGCAATAATGCCAAATTCATTTGCCATTCCCTTTCAGTATTTTCCATGTTTTCAGTCTGGCCTAAATCTTTGCTATTCTTTGCTGTAAAGGTCCTCCATCAAAATGCTGATCTTACCATCCAAGTTCCAGGCTAAGACAACCAAGCTTGATTTATGTCCATTCCAAAAGTTAAGCAAAGCCAATCTTGGTTAATACTAGAAAGGAGACCATTTGGGAAATCCAGGGTGGTAGGCTAGACTGTAGAAAAGTTGGGGATATCTGAAAAGGCAATGGAAAACTACTTCGGTTGTGGTTTAATTTTCTGTGTCAAGAAAACGAAATGGTTGTGTACAGGTATTGACTAGAGTTCAAGTTCCCTCTCTCATCTGTCTGTGTACACACACACGGGTGTGCAAGTATATATACTTTTTAATTAAAATGTCAAAGACCTGTAAACTTTCAAAAGTGCATGGATTGCTGAATTATATTAGAAATATTTATAAATAACATTTTAAAAACTAAAAATGTTTCCTGCTCTCTTGACATCAAAGTCACAGAAAGTGCAGTAGAACAGAAGTAAAGGTGAATTGCAGATGCAGAACGAAATGAACTTTCAAAAGTTGAGAAATTTCCAAATAAACATTTGATTAAACCGAAATCAATTTATTAAACCGAACCCTCGCCAATCATACTATAGTCTGGTGCGTGTTTTAATTAAGCCATTAAATGTAATGGGATTTCAACATAAAAAGCCCTTCCAAATGTATGATGCTACAATTCCCATTGTTCGTTGCCAATGTCCAAATCTTGAATAAAGAATTAATAGAATAAGTGGGCATGATTATCTCCAGATTATAGCCAGATAGACTATAGGAAATTGACACAAAGGTTGCAATAGAATTATTTGCAAATGTTGGGCATTGGGGCTGCTGTAGTCTACCCATTTTCTGATTAGCAGAGAGGTGTGTCTCTGAGACTCTGGCTGATGTAAATGTTTTACCATCTAAGAAAACAAACAAATAGTATTCTATCTTGCTGCTATTGCTTATTTCGGTGACACTTTTGCTGACGGTTTGCCATGAGCTCAGATGCCAGAAATTTTGGTGTTCATACTGGAACTATGCAAATATCACGAACTACATAAAGCACATCACATTTAGTGACAAAAGACAGTTTTATAACTCCCTCATTATTCCCATTACAACATCTTTGTCAATGGGGGAAAAATCCACCACCATAGAGAAAGATCATTCATATAGAAAAGGTTAACTGGTTTTTTGGTCAAATAAATGATTTTGAGAATCCCATTGTGTAGAAGCAAAAATAACTGCAGAGATAAAATTACTTAATGAAATGATTGCAGACTATAGGCAAAATGTTCTGTGTTCATATTTAAACATGTAGCCCAAGTTCAGTTTAAGAAACATGAGCATTCAACTTGTTCTTAAATGTTCAGAATTGCTTTATTCTTCTGTGGCCAGTATTGAACTGTAATGTGTCTTTCAGAGTACAGTACACTAGTCTTTTGTTTAACAGGATGATCAACTAGCTGTTGTGCAACACCCCCACCTCTTTCCCCAGTACAGTATCCAGTTAAATCATTTTCTTGCGATGGCGAAATTAAAGAGACCTTGTTGGCGACATGACATTTCTATACAGTACAACGAAAGGCCTGTTTATGTGTAAGATCTATAGAACTCTTTCTGAAGATTTCTGAATACTATACTTGAACCTTTGGTATGAACAATACATAAAAAGAAAGAAATGTGATTCAAATTTAGGGACGGAAGCCAGCAAACAAAAGTTCAGATCCTAGGATCAGGTCCAAGTGTACAGGTAGCATCAAAGGAGTTCTTTAGATTCAGTTATAGTTACAGACTAGGATTTATATTTGGTCTCATTTCTAATGTTAGGAATGATTACACTGGTTATGGATTGTTCCACTGCTTATGGCAAGCACAGATTAGATATGAAGTGCAGTCAAAATAAAACTCATTATTCACATATTAATTTGTAATAGGATTAGAACATCCTGCCTATTGCTTTCTCTGTATTGTTTCTCGTGTTAGAACCTCTTGCAAACTGTTAGCATAGATCCCTTCCCCGTATTTTTCACTAAGATTATATCACAAAGTTTTACCGTAGTATTTGTTAGAATCCCTATGTCTGAGTTTTTTTCTTCTTCAGGACACATTGTAGGGAAAGCTTGTAGCTTTTATATTTAAGAATTTGAATTAGGAATCTTAATATATTTATATTTAATTACTTAATTATTAACTATTCACTATAATGACGAACACAAAAACAGAATAATATTTCTTCTTTCACAACTAATAACCTCCATCCATTTATAATGAACAAAAAAACAGGACAAATTTGCAAAAGTAGCGTGTGTTGGCTTGTCTCTATCTTTGGTGAAATCAATTTGCAGTTTGTCCATGTAATAAAATCAATACTAGATAAAAAGGTACCGTAGATCTTATATTTTGTGGACTGTGCTTCTCAAAATTAACTTCAGGATTTTACAAAGGCTTTGTTGTAATGGAATTTATGGATTACATGCTGTTCAGTATTTGGTTTATTGATTCATAATCAAACAGACTTCTAGAGTTTATACAATTTAGTCAAATACCGTATACACTCGAGTATAAGCCGACCCGAGTATAAGCCGAGGTCCTAATTTTGGGTAAACCTGGGTAAAATTATTGATCTGAGTATAAGCCGATCAGCGCTT
>JANHJO010005684.1:95413-107199 GCA_032468235.1 Pseudoxyrhopus heterurus | reverse complement strand
ATGATTTGGGGTCATTCTGAAAGTGCTAAAGCTCTTGGCAATAATAAACTCTAAATGTTATTAACCGAGCACACTTTAAAAAAAATAAAGTGTACTGTTCTGACCTTCAGAAGATGCTTAGAATACTAATGAATACATATTTCAATACTTTTGTTTGCTAGATTATATCTGTGCTTCTTTTAAAATAGCTTAACATTCTGAACAAAGTGACTATACTTTTTTTCCCAATTTATGTGCCAGTTCTAGTGTGTTGTTTTTAAATCTGGGAAGCAGCCTACAAAAGGCAAAAGATTTGAGAAAAGGTAAATCTGATTTGTAAATGTCTGAAAATATGATAGAGGAGTTTCTTAGGTGACCTTGGGTCAATCTGTCTCCCCCCAGCTTACTTAACAGGGTTGTTACTGTGGGGGACTTGTTTGTTTGTATTAAATAAAAAAACCCTGGACATTGGGCAGTGTTTCCCTTCGTTAAGTCTGTGTGCAATTTTAGGGCATGACATAAATAGAATAAATTCCTAAATTTCAACTATTTAGTATTGTTCAGATACCCAGATCTGCCCTATAAACTTCCCTCAAATTAAATTGTAGCTTCTTTGGTCTGCTGAGGCTGCCATAAGCACAGTCCTGAGAAACAATGTCTTCTATCTATACAAGAGGCATGAAACTGGTATAACCCTCAGCATTAGGGCCTTCTTTTGTTGTAGCAAACAAAGTGGCAGAATTTAATTTTGTGTTTTTTGAAATACAGGCCTATATACCTCTAGTGCATATTAGATTGGTTATGCTCAGAACATTTTTATATCCACATTCTCTGGAGAAAGATGATGCAGATATTCTGTTTTTCCATGACCATCAGCTAGAACAGAACATGTATGACAGTCCCACATTCTTATAGTTTGACTCAAATGTTATTGAAATGTGAGGTAATAACTTTTCCCCTTGCCTCTTTTTTTCTGGAGTATTTGTTTAAATGGCAAAGTCAATTCACCCAATCTCCATTACACAATTTTAAAGGCCACAACATAATAGTAGCAAGTCTTTAATATTTTCAACGTAGCATTTCATTTTACATTCTGAACATAATGTTTTTTCTAACAAATTGGAGCACTTCCTTGGAGTTATTAATTCTGGCTTAGTACTCATTAGATAATTATACTATACAAGTATATTTTTGACAGGGATTCCTTCAATAGGCATTTACCTTGTACAGCATATTTATTCTTTAAAAAGAGAAACAAATCTAACCCTCTACCCATATTAATAATTGCTGTGGCCAAAACTGTGGAAAGAGCTACTACAGTTTTACACCTTGAATATTGCCTGGGTAAATTTTTATTTTACTTTTTTTAACTCAGGTAAACCTCCATCCAATTTCTTCTTGTAGTGCCCTTAAATATTCCACCCTTCACTACTTATGTTGTGATTTTTCATATCATGGAATTTTCAGGGAGTCAGATTTATTAACATTGTAAAATTGTTTTCCATTTCTTTCCAGTTTTCACTGCTCAGTGGATCACTGATTATCACATAAAGACATAATGAACTGAATATATTACGTTTCTTCTCTCAAATTAACATCACTGTTTGCAATTGAAACGATATGTGTAGATGGGTACATGAAAACTAGATCAAGCACAACTTGTTCTGTAGTTAGTTATAGCACTTTCCATTCCTGAGAAAAGTTTCATTTTTTAAAGTAGATTTGGCTTCAGTGAAATCAGGAAGCTATAGCAAAACTGCAGCAAAATGCACAAATAGTGGCAGGCTTACCTTTTTGAGACATTATATTATTTGAAATTATTCATGTTTCCCCTGCTGAAAATAAAAAAGCAAAATTTATACTTAAAGCAGCATTTATTATTGCCAAAAATATGTGTGCAATAGAAATGCTACCATTAAGAGTGCAGACCCCATGCTGAATGATAGTTTTCAAATAATTTTTCAGTTGGATCTTTTTGAACTGAACATATTGACTGCAGCTTTTTGTAGTATTTCCTCATTATCTGAAAGGGATTTATGCAAGACTGCTTTGTTTCCTACACAATTTCTTCTACTTTAGAAACAAAGGGAAATTGTCCGATACTAAAGATGTATAAAATGTTTCACGCACGATATAAGCAGCTTTAGGAGGCCAATGCCCAAACTGATATGCATGTTTTAGCATGATGGACTGTGAATAGCAAACAAGAGTTGTTTTGTTTCAGGCAGAAATGATCGGGGGGGGGGGGAGGAGGATGGGACATGACAGGAATCTGGGCACCTGAAGGGAAGACAAAACCTGGGCCAATCGGTGAGAAAGGCAAGCCAGTGCTACATACCATTCTGGAATGTCAACAATGGCAAAGGAGAGGAAGGCGCCAGGAAAATAGGGGCAAAGGGCCACTGGTATATGCCCCACTAGAACACTGGAGGTGGCTTAAAGGGAAAGCACTGGGGAAAAGGTTGGCACAGATCTCCCCCCCTTTCCCTTCCCCTCTCTGGCTGTTCCCAGTATAAGGAGATATGGCTTACTGGGAAGCATTGAGGGAGAGGAAAGGAAAGAGGAGTAATACATGCCATCTAATCCTATTTGGCCCACTTGGATTTTGTTCCATCTGAAACCCAAATAACCAAAGCATTCTGGGTTTGGGTTCTGCTAAACTGTGGCTGATATGGAACAGGACATTGGGAATACAGCAGATGGTTTAAAACATTCTTCCTATTTCACATACACCCCTACCTAATATGGAGAAATCAATAGATACATCTCATAATTTATATTCCTAAAAAGGTCAGATTTTTTTTTCTGGAGCACCTAATTACATATGTTTAAATAACATTATTTATTAACAAACAGATGTCATCATATGTTTTGAAATCTAAAGTCACTTTCAGAACTTCAAAAAGAGATGTTACTTGAGCTTTTTTTAATTACAGTATTTGCTTTCTTTTTCTTTTTTACTTGCCGTCTCTTGTATTTGCAGAACATAATTAACTAATGAGAGCTTTGCCGTATTTGATAATAATCAGTTTTTGTATGTAGGTACATACATATCTTTATGTATGTACACAAGTATATACAACCTCTATATGAAAACTACTGAGGCATTACATTTCACACCACTGAGGTAGTACTTTCAGGATTAATACGCATTAGTCGTGAAACATTCCTCAGATCCTGCAATTGCTTAGCAGGCTTTCCAACACCTTCCTCAAATCTTTTTTCCACAACAAGAAGGACAGTTTCATAAAGAAAAGATGCATTTTGCCTGATGAATGCTTTCTTCTCAGGATCCTGTTCACACCGTAAACTGTAATCAACATGTTGGATGGCCACAAGGATTATCTCCATCAGACTTTCTAGCAGAACCATATGCAGCTCTGGGAAATACAACTTGAGAGCGTCCTCCAAGAAAGCCATGGTCTGTTTTGTGAAAGCCACAACAGTGTAGCTAAGATTCACCCAGCAGTCATCTCCAGTGTACTGATCAAAATTGGTCACACCACAGCTCCTCATTTCCTCTCTAAGCTTTCCTAAGGCTTCAGGGGTCATCAGGTTCATTCTCCTCCACATCTCTTCAGAGTTTCGATGTTTTGTGGCCTCAATTATGATGTCTTTGTAGCTCTGCAGAGCCCCTTTGATATCCTTTACTAGTAGGGCATGAATAATGAAGGTCAAATCCAGACCAATGTCGCCAAGTTGCTTACAATGTTCCTTTGCCACCTTCAACAACAAATGACATTAATTTAATTAAATCTGAAGATGTTGCACAACACAGATGGTAAAATAATCTTCCTATTGAAAACATTAGAGAACACTGAAACATAGCTTTTAACCAATCTCTGCATAGTATTTCAGGATCATTAATAGATAATTGTCTAATCCAGGGATGGGCATCAGCTGACAGACACATTTCTTGGAAGACTTTGTTGCCAAAAGTCAATGGGGGATGTTAATACCTATTATATACATAATAGGCAGAAAGATGAAGGGAATGATTGGAACGAAAGTTACGAATACCAAATATAATTTGAACTCAGAAGGCAGTTCTCTTGTTCCAGGGCCTTATTCAATATTTGTATAAAGCTCAAAAGAGGCTTTGTGCCACTCAATAAATATGACTAGACATTGCCTTATAATTGAAGACTCCACTTCAAGATGCATTATTTCTTACGAACAAATTTAACATGTGACAAGAATGGATTTATGAACAGTTTAAGCCCCATTCTTGGCTTTTATTGTCCCACCTAATGTTAAAGATAATGCAAATCTAATCCATGTAATACTACTTATGCTAAAATTTAAGTAAAAACTAACAGGTTTGCAGTAACCATATTAATTTAAAACATAACTGAAAGTTATTTCATACATTTAAAAGAATTGTATTCTCCAGTAATTTAAATATCCCTAATGTTAAGGCTAATATGAAATAAAACTGGAAAAAGACAAGTTTCATTTCTATTACTCCAACATTCAGGTTAACAGAAAAGAGTAGTCTATTCCATTTCAGTCTTTTCAGAGATAAGAGATAATTAAAAACTGACAGTAGATTGTATCTTGTTTTGGACAGTAAAAAAGCAACATTGGATTATACAGAGGCTCATCTTTTGTTCTATAAAGCAAAATGTGCTTTTTCAAGTAAGTCAGGATCTGTGGTTAAGATCCAGCTGCACTGCAGAGGCAGTGCATATGACTAACCTGCATTTTCCAAATATTAGAGGGTGCGTCTGTTTACCGCTAGCAGAACTGGAAATGCAAATGTTGCTGTCTTCCAGACCTTTTAGATGCTGTATGTGCATTTCTGCTCTCCCGTGTTACGTTTATGTGTATATCTGCATTAGGAGGCCCCAGCATAAACTCCATGTCGTTGATATGACCAGAGGGAGAAGGATTTAAAGCCGAGTAATCACATTCCAAAACACTGTCCAAATACCACTCCCACAGGGATGCAATGACAGACTTTTTTCAGGTTTTTACTCCATTCTCTCTTTACTTACCTTTACACATTCAGCCGCTGTAGATAAACTCTCCTTACTATCAAACACCTGTTTGCTAAATGCATCTACAAACATCCGCATGGTAGACCGGCCCCAGACCACAAAAGCTGAGTAACACCCACTGTTTCCAGCAAAGTCTGTCTCAAACTCTCTTGCAGTCTCTAACAGGCTGGTAAAGAAGACGTGACAAAGTTTGTGAATATACAGCAAGGTGGCACCCTCAATGCGCAACTGTCGGATGGCTGTGTGAACAGCAGCTTCCCTATTTTTCAAGAAAAGTTCACATGCCTTAGTTGACTGGCCCAAGCGAATGAGCTGAGAAACAGCTCGCCGGGTAGCTCTGGGTCCTCCTCGAAGAGATCTATCTGGAGACAATTCAAACACAAGAACCTAAGTGAGCTGTCGGACTCTTTCATCTACCTTAGCTCGCAACTCTCTAACCATCTGGGTCACAGGTTTGTCACTCAGATATTCCTTCAGCTTATCTAACAAATCAACCGCCCCTTCAAAGTCTCTCTGAGCAATGCAGACATCCAAATCTTCTGGCAGTTCCTGAATCCATTCTAAAGACAGATCCACCATTTCTTCTTCCGGCGTTGCCTTCTCTTCCTTCTCCACCACCTCTTCCTCCTCGTCTACTTCAAACGGATTAGTCGTCTCAGCAGGCATTGGAAGAGCCCGCGTTGGGACCTCCTGCTCCAGCCTCCGTTTCTCACTGAGAACTCGGTTTCTTTTTGCCTCCTCCAGCACTTCCAACCACTCTTTCTTGATCTTGGCATTCTCCGCTTGGAAGATGCGACTCTCGGGGAACATCAGCAACTTGAACATATCCTTCATGGGGGGGTTGTCCTTGACATTAACCACAGCCAGCCCATCGAGCGCGTAGAGGGCATCGTAACGGTACATGCCCCGCCGGTTGGGCAGCCACGCGGCCACCAGCAGGCAGTCGTTCATAAGGAAAGCGTGGACTTTCTGGATCTGCCCCATGTGGTCAGCATCGTACTCCACCAGGTCCCCGTTGTACACTAGATACTTGCCAGGGCTCTCCGGGAGCAGGTCCCGGCAGCCCTCCACTTTCTCCAGGAGGGTAGTGAGCGTCCGCTGTCGGCCTTCCTCGTTGGCCGAGGCGTCCTTGCCGGAGAGAGGTAGGAAAGGGTTCGTGTGAGGGTCGGTGGAGGCAGCTGCAGCTCGCCGGGCTCCCGCGACAGCCGGGTCTTCCCGCTCGCCGACATTGGCCTGCAGCAACAGGGCCTGGGTGACGGTTTCCATGATGCCTTTCTGCTCGGTGAGGATGTGGCTGAGCTGGTACATCTCGCTCTCCAGGTAGCTGATCTCGCGGGCCGTCTCGATGAACTGCCGGTAGTTCTGGTAGACGTTGCGCTTGAGGCTCTGAGCCGTCTCTTCGCTCAGCGCCTGGATGCGCTGCCGGTGCTCTTGCAGGTCCCGGTCCCCGTCCGACTGCTGGGACAGTTGCTTCACGTACTCCTCCGCCGCGTAACTCCCGGACTCCAGTTGCCGTCGGAGACGGCTAGCGCCACCGACTGCGGCCACCTCCCCCAGAGACACCGCCATGCTTGAGCCGGAGCAGCGAGAGACCCGAAAGAGAGGAAACGAAAGAGCGTCTTCTGCGCCGGAGAAAGAGCCGCTCCCGAAGATCTTCAGGCGAGAAGCGCCTGCGGGAAACATAAAACGTCACGGAACGGCGACACGTCGCTCTCCGTTTCGCGCATGACCACAAATGTATCTTGTAGAACAGGGTTTAGCTCCGGATGTTTGGAGAAGTGCGCAAGCGCTTTGCGGCGTCGAAGAATGGGGCTTAGCGCATGCGCCAGGTTGCAAAACCACTTCCGGCCGGTGAATGGCGGCTGTTGGTAGTTCGGTGTGTCACTTCTTGGGGGCCCGATGGATGAGGACTTTTTGCTGGCCCTGCAGTTGCAGGAGGAATGGGAAGCGGAGAAGGAGGAGATGCGGGTTCAGACGATCTCCTCGGATCCTCCGCGGCCACTCTCGCTGATGGACGATGCCTGGGAGTTGCTGGACCCCAACCCCGACGTGCGAGGTCTCTTCCTGCAGTTCAACGAGACCCTCTTCTGGGGGCGCCTAGCGGCGGTGGAAGTAAAATGGAGTCCGCGCATGACCCTGTACGCCGAAGGAAGCGCCGGGGAGGGAGGGGAGAGGCATCCCTAAACGGACGCCTTCAAAGGATGGTGGGACTACCGCTCCCAGAGTTCCCTACTGCTTGCAGTCCTGGGACGGTAGTGCAGAGAATATCGGGAGGAGGAAAGACTTCCGCGGGCTCAGATGTCAAGAAAGTTGCCTTTAGAGCTGCTCCCATTGCCCCGCTTAAAAAAAAAAAAGCACATCTACCCATTACAAATTTGTAATATGTAATCTGATGATGGTTTGATGGCTTAAGTTACAACCTTGGATGTTTCGTTCTGATCGTCAGAGCTGATAAGCTTTCCTAGTCAGCCAAGGTTGGATTGCCTGATTGCAAGCAGGCACATTTTTTTTACCTGACAACCAAGCAGGGCAGGCATAATCAGACACACATACTGGTCAAGATCAATGATAGCTGTAAAATTTTTGTACTTGAATCTTGGGATTTTGAGCTACCAAACCAGCAGGATGAGGTAGCAGTGTGAACTATGCTAATTCAGATTGAGAAGTGGGCTGCTTTTAAATACTTCTACTTCTCTTTATTGAAAAATTGTCCTCTTTACTACTGTAGAAAACTAGTAGATCACAATGGATAATTGTTCCAGTCACATTCTGCTTTGGTAGATTTTTGCTCTTAGGAAACAAAAATGGATAGCTTCTGCTTTGCCTTCTAGGTGCGCTGGAGTTTGCTGCTATGAAGGTCATGGTGGAATGTGCTCCATCCGTCTAAGTGAACCACTTTTAAAATTACGGCCAAGGAAAGATCTTGTGGAGGTATTGCAAGATGGAATTCTTGTTTACAAATTTCTTGCAGCCAGGTTGAATGCATATATAAACTGTGGAGTATATTTTGTCAGCAACAAATAAGATCTTGAAATATGCTTAATAATATAAGGATAATAGTAAGAGATCTAAATGTAACAAATAATCATATGAATAGCCAGATCTTTTCTATGAATAGAGCACTTTGATTGATGCCTTAAGTGCTCTGTGGTTGCAGAAGTTCAGTACTACCATATATATATGTAAAATAAGGTACTTTTTCCTAGGAAATAGCTCTCATTTGCTTTAAAGAAATGTTTTAATTCTACAAAGATAGAAGAAACAATGAGTCCTGTATTGTAAAAATACCAGGGAGCTCCAGTGTAGCAGTATGTGCCTTATTTCTGATCTATAATAATATTTTACTTGGGATGAGAAATGTCATATATTGAAAACATAAATCCAAGGTCTACTTCTCAGACTCTTTTTCTTTCTCATTATAGCATAATAGTTATTTTGGTCAAGGGTTTCTCTTAGTTATTGGATTCCAAACAAGGAGATATGAAATTCTGTTATTATGAGGATAGAGACTCTGGTCCATGGCCAGTTAGCCAAGACTCTTGGTTTTCATGAGATCTGTTCTTTCCTCCATGATTGTTTTATGAGAGAGAAGCAAACTACCTTTCTTAAGTTCCTTGGCTTAGCTCATTAATGGGACAAAAAAAGTTCAATAGATCTATTTGCTTGGTAACTACAGATAGTTTTACATAGCTGTGGAATAAATCCAAAGTAACAACGGTTTTATGAATTCTCATTGTAAATCAAGTACATTTGTACAAACCTGAATTGTAAGCACCACATTTCAAAATTCAGTTCATGTTTTACTTGCCATATGGGAGATAAACCGAAATTGATAAATGGATATGCAATTGTCTTTTGTTAGAAAATGGATACTTAAGTAATCTTATTAATTTCAGACTCTCCTGCATGAAATGATTCATGCCCTGTTGTTTGTTACTAATAATGACAAGGATCGCGAGTCCCACGGTCCAGAGTTCTGCAAACATATGCACCGGATAAATCGCTTAACAGGAGCCAATATTACGGTAAAGGCTTTTTCTGATATATATATAGATTCATTTTCATTCTTCAAGCACAGAATAAGAGACTGCATGATGAGATGGCAAGCCAGTTCATGACGGTATGGTATGCTCCAGCAGAGTTGATATTTTCAGCCAATCCTCATAATTCTATTATTAGCAGATGTAGTTTCATCTTTTGGGTTGAGGGCAACTCATCGAAGTGAAAACATTAACCTATAATGATCAGAAAATGCTCTGAGTTACTACAGATCAATCTGAGTGTATCTAAAAAAAAGAATTGAAAACATGAGTGAAAATAGAACTGTAGAGAAAAAAGCATGAAGCTTATGTAAAAAAGTGTTAGAAGATCAATAAATCTCTCAATGGAAAAAATATTTCACATATTTGTTGAGTATAATAACAATATGCGTAAGTATGAAAAGTCTGGATATAATAGTAACATGCTGACGAGATAAATTGAAACGAATACTATAAATTACATAAAAAGAAAATTTACACTTTATCTTTTTCCTCTTTGGATTAGTGCCCAAGGGGAAAAAGGTGAAAATTAAAAAAAAAAGGTAACATAACATATATAGGTGGAGTAATTGGAAAAAATCTCTAAATGTAGTTTGGTTAATTGATTGTTTCAAACAAGCGTGAAAACTGATTCTGCCTAACAATTGGAAGATTATGATTATTATTCCATATACACAAGGAAAATTGTTGGTTGGTCATATGAAAGTAGTATGGAAATGATACCTTTATTGTATGAGAACTTGAATGATGTATGTTAAACAGATTGTATGTGGCAGCAAGGGGTGTGGAGCTGAAAATCAAAGATGAAGACATCTTTGTTGGACAGATGAAATGTTTGAAACAGTTGCTAGTTATATTGTATATAAATGCTGAAAAACTAGACCAAGTAGAAGAATGTGTCCCTTCATAAATGTTTACTGAAAATGGGAAAATGGATAGACATGTAATACATGCAAATGTCTGTAGAAACACATGTATTCTGTAAAAAGGAATGAATGTTTGAAGAAGTGAAAAATAGGTGTATTTAAGAGTGTGCTTTTGCCCATGTTAGCCATGTGAAAGTAAGGGTTTAGGCATACAGGAGAAACAAAAAAAGTAGCGAGAGTGAGAAAATTAGTCTTCTGGACAATAGATTAAAGTCAAGAATTAATGGGTGATTAATTTATATGGACTGAACATTGCATCAGTAGTACAAAAGTATATTGAAATAGTTTCCTTATGTAAAAAAAATGCATGTTAATCAATTTGGAAAACAAATATTATGAAGGAAGAGTAAGTAGACATAGACAAAGTGGAACATTGGATGGAGTGTTCAGACCCTCTTATACCTTTAATTTGTTTGATTTACTGTTTCTCACTCCTTTTCTGCACTCTGAATTATCACTGCTTACCCTGAAAGGGAATATAGTAGTATGATAGATGTGTATGTATTTACATAAAATGAAAATGAAAGTTGTACTGTACAGTTTTCCCCTCTTTGGATTAATTTCAGATCTACCATGAATTTCATGATGAGGTGGATTTCTATCGTCAGCACTGGTGGCGCTGTAATGGACCATGTCGAAATAGGAAGCCTTATTATGGCTATGTAAAACGTGTAATGAATAGGGCACCATCTGCCAATGACTATTGGTGGGCAGAGCACCAAAGGAGCTGTGGGGGAACATTTGCCAAGGTCAGAGAGCCCGACAACAGCTCCAAGAAATGCAAGAAGAAAGATGATCAAGCAAAAATCCTAGATGATGGTTTACGTATGTACCTTTTGTTATTTGCCAACTATGTAACTAAATTCTGTAAGGCTAAACAAAAAGATTAATTAGAAAGCTACTTAATTTTTTCTCAATAGTGCTGATTCATATTTTCAAGTACATAAAATTGTGTTCAGCATAAAAACAAAAAACACTGAATATAGATTTTCTAGATGAGGGTGATTTGAGATTAATTTGAACTAGTGATTCGGATCCTAAAAGCAGTTGGAACAGAATGAAGTTTTCCATGAGAGAATTTCTCAACTCCTCGACTCCACTAGTAAAATGGTTTCCCATCCCAGAATCCTTAAATAGGTTTAAGGATTTTGTGTGCATGTAGGCCTTAAAGTCAATCTTGATTCCTAGTAACTGCCTGGACAAATCCTTGTAGTTTTCAGAAATGCTTTGTCATTGTTTTCTTCCTAGATCTGAGAGAGAACTAGGCCTAAAGTCACCCAGCTGCCTAAGGTGGGATTCGTGGTTTCTAGCCTTGTGTCTTAACCACTATATCAGACTGGTTCTCTAAAATAAAATTAGAAAAAAATAAATTCCACATAAATTAAAATTTAGCTTTTTGTGCTCATATTCCATATTGGTTTTGCAGAATTCTTACTCTACCAATGCAATTTTATGACTGATACATCAAAATATTCTGGAAACATTTCAAGCTCTGTTTTTTCCCCTCCCCCCCCTACAAATAAATCCGCTAAGTTCATTTTGCAATGGGTGTTCCTTTCTACATGTAAATATATTGAGTAAAAAGCATTTGTAATAGCTGATGTTTATTTGAACTAAAAGAACTTCTGGTGTAATTTCAGGAAAAGCTCATGGAAGCAGCATACAGAGCATAATACCTTTTAGTGGGAAAGGATATATCCTTGGAGGAAAAAGAAGTGAATCATCATTAGAGGGAGCTGTAAGTCCAAGCATTAAGAGCAGACAACTGCTCCAGTCACAATATCATTCATCTGCTTGTTCATCTAGGTCAAATCCTAAAAATGAAATCAAATTTGAGCAAA
>JANHJO010005684.1:73708-87385 GCA_032468235.1 Pseudoxyrhopus heterurus | reverse complement strand
TATTTTTACTGTTGTGAGCCACCCGGAGTCCTTCGGGAGCGGGCGGCATACAAATTAAATAAATAAATAAATAATTGTAATGTGTGTTCTAGAGAAAGAGATAACTGCATGTGCCACTGCATTCTGTACCAGCTGAAGTTAACAGTTTTATAGTTTTAATTCCAATTTAACTTTTGTGGACCTCACTCCATGCTTAAGAGTCCCCTGACGTGTCTATCATCCCTGTCACATTTAATTTTTTTTATTTTCTTTGTTCAAATTTGTAATTTATGTTTGAATGAATGAATGAATGAAGTTTCCAGATACTCTTCAAGAGCAATCCCAAGTAGAAGCAAAATTTCAGGACACTTCAGAAAATCAAGCAGATAGATCCTCATCTTTTAGAAACTGCAATGTGGCTATCCAAGGCTATATACTTTTTCCACTTCCCTCTTACTCTTACACAGCAGTCAGCTATTAAGGAATTTCTAATACAGAGAAACATAATTCTATTTTTGCCAAAGTAGTCAGTCTTGGTAAACTATACCCCTAGAGTGGATATTGCTTGACATTTTAATACAGTGACAGTAGCTCAATTTCTATGCTCTAGATTATACTGTAATTTTTATTAAACATAATCTTTAAAAATAAATTAGAATAGTCCTACTAGACTAAGTTCAAGTAAGAAATTTGTAAAACACTCAGTAAGAAAATATGGCAACTTACTTACCTGTTAAGTATTTTACTTTTGCACGGGCTCTTTCATCTGCATCAAAATACCACACAGTTATTGCGTACCTTTAAAAGAATAAAAAAGGTGAAGCAGTAATTGTACATTAAAATAATGCTTCTGTTAAGATTACTTGAGATTATTTCTATTACACTTGAAAAATACAATTCCAACACAATTTGTCAGTTTTATAGAACTATTTCCCCCCTTATGTGGTGCCCATGAGTATAATGATCTTTCGTAATTTATATAATTATTAGGGAACTAGGTATTTTTTAAAGTGAAGCTCAAGATATTTACTATCTTAATTTCTCTAGAACTGAGATCTTTGTAATTTATGGAAATTCATTTTAAATCAATATGAAAATAAAAAATATTGAAGTATATTGTATCTTTGCTAATTAATGTGCTTTAAAATAATTTTACTAGTCTATTAATTCTTAACAAAACATTTGAAAGTTTTTCTCACTTACATCACATAATGATTCCTTAATTTTTCAATTTATAATTGAAATGGTTTACTTTTTGCATTAAAATTGTGATGTCTTGATCTTCTAGGAAAAATTATTATCTCTAAATTATCTAAATATAATTTCTGTAAGTGCAACATTCCCTGATATATGGATTTCAACCACCAGTATTCCTCAGCCAGCATGGCTATTGTTGAGAATACTGGGAACTGAAATTTATACATCTGGAGAGTACCAAGATAATAGGAGCTTTTAAATTAAATAACACCACAATAGATTTAACTTATTTATCTTTTTTGCAATCTCTGAATGAGGCCCAATCCAAGAACAACATAGAACAATCCAGCCAAAGTTAATTTATTTGTTACATTCAATGGACAGAATCACTAGACTTTTCACTAAAGCCAACTCCACTAAAACAAGATCCATTATAAAGGTTCATTATTGCAAAATGATAGTCAAAAATTCTAACTTGTTATTTATTATATATTCTACAGTACTTAATCTGATGGACTTTGACTCTGATGGCCCACAAACAGTAGCAGCAGGGTAGACCCCCAAATTGCAATAAGCATTTAAAGAGGGTTTGTTCATCTGTAACTTTCTAGAAAGCAATTAACGTATTTTTGAAAGCTAAAACAGCACGTTTTTAACATTTCACACCCTGCCATGCTTCTTTAAAATCTGTATGTATAATTCATTCATTTCACCTTGTAGCAAATGCAGGCTGCACTTCATGAGGGTTGCGGCGATCAGACCAGAAGAACAGCAGTCTATCAAATTTAGGTTCAATATCAGCAAACTGAGCTTTGCCTTCTGGGAATATTCGAAGAATACCTCCACTTAACTTGAAAGACATTCAACAGGAATTTACATTTTTTGTAGTTATCAGTTATTGTAAGATATTATTATCTACTACAATAGTTAACAGCAATAATGGCAATTCCAAATTTCTTCAGGATGAAGCAAAAGTAGCAGAAAATTACAGTTACAAAGAGCCATCAAACTACGGTAAGATGATACAAATTAGGTTCTGGCTGTCTTTCTATAAACTTTCCAAAAGATAATTCTTCCTCCTTCCCCGTTTCCTTTTCAACATATACATTGAGCACCACAATTAAAGATATAACATATTTGGTACTTTATTATAAGTAAGTTTATTACATTTTCATTTGAATCACTTTACTAACAACCACAAATCATGATGTTGATTATCATAAAAACTTAAATTGAGAGTAGGAGAATTACTTGAGGCTAAAGATCTCTGTTTACTTAATAGAATTTTCAATATATTTTCCAAAAGTAGAACCAGATAACATTTTAGATCCTAGACAGAATATATTTGCCCTGGAGACCTAGGCTTGGTTGCAATCTTAAGAATGAGTTTGCCAGCTATTCAAGGGAGTTAGTTAAAAAACTTATGCAAAAACTATCTTAACTTTTTAGACTTATTTAAACAACTTAGCATAATACTCAACCACTTATTACAATTAATATAACAAGAATGCCATTTCTTAATATATGTACTGTAAGACCTTCTCCAAAAATAGAAAGTACCTTGGCATCCCAGTCTTTATTAAGGTAATATATACACGTAACACATCTTCCATCTCCATTTGGATTATCCACATGTCGCACATATCCTGTTCCATTGCCTGGGTAACAAGCTACCATTGCCTGTAATTAACAAGAAAACACAAAATATGAACATAAAGGGACTTCTTCTCTATTTCAAGAAATAGATTTATAAATTGCAGCATTTTGACATTTAATCTTGTGAAAATATTTAATATGTAAGTGAATATGAGTAACATCCCTGAAACTATTTTTTAAAAGCATATTCATTCAGACAGTTGTCTAACAGATTAGGGTAATGATAGCCTTACACATATTGACAATTTGTAAGCTTTAATCATCTGGTATACTTATTGTGCCAGCAGTAACATGGAGAAATAAAAAAAAACAAGATAACACCATAGGTCAATGCTCAATAGAGTATCATCTTAAATTTCAAGATGAAAACAGGAAGAAACCATATTTTGCAAGACCTTTTTCTGGGCCCAGGGATATAAAGGGTCCCATCTCTTAGTTGTGATAATGATTTTCTTGGCTGCCATGTGTTTTAATTTTTGTAATTTTTATTTTATTGTTCACAGCTCAGAGTCATTCACTGAGATGGGCAGCTATATAAACTAACTAATTAAACTACCTACCTACCTACCTACCTACCTAAATAAATAAATAAAGCAATACATCTATATTCAATAATTTCCAAGTGTACTTCTGCTCCTACAATTACATTTTTTGTTTTTTCCTCTGTACCCCACTCTTGCTCCAGGGTTCCTTACCTCCCTAAACAAATGGCGTACAGGTAGTCCTTGACTTATGACCACAATTGAGCCCAGAATTCTGTTGCTAAGTGAAACATTTGTTAACTGAGTTTTGCCCCATTTTACGACCTTTCTTGCCATAGTTGTTCAGTGAATCACTGCAGTTAAGTTAGTCACATGCTTGTTAAGTGAATCTGGCTTCCCTATCAATTTTGCTCTTTGGAAGGTCACAAAAGGGGATTACATGATCTCGGGACACTGCAACTATGAGTCAGTTGCAAAGCATCTGAATTTTAATCACATGACCAAGGGGATGCTGCAACAGTCATAAGTGGGACTGTGTGACATACAAAATTCACATTGTTTTATTATTAAGAACATTACAATTTGGAGAAGAATACAGAGGCCTTTCCATTAAATTTTAGCTGGCTGTTTATAAATTCTATTGTTATTAATAATGTAAGAAAAAGATTAGTGTTTGCTGCTGTCTAAAGATGGTTATTAATACATTTATATGTAGTTACGTGCAAACAAACAAGAATGACTTTTAAAATAGATTAACAAAACACAACTGCTATATTTGGATAACATGCTATGTTAAAACAAATTCAAAACACTAGAGCTAAACAAGTGCCTATTTCATATAATGCTAGGACAGTGCTATAAATCTCAACAATACACTGAATTACAAATATCCAAAAGCATTTTTAGCCTACTATAGTGTGAGCCGTAACTCTGGATGGTTCATAACAACAGTAAAACCTGTAACTATAAAACAATCATAAAATAAAACAGTAAACCAATCAAACAAAACCTTATGCCATAAACATCACCTTAGGATGCTCCACAGCAAGTTCTAATTACTCTCAGTATGGTCAGTTGAAATATAACCGTAATCTTTTAAAGATTATATTTTTCTCCATTTATCTGCAGTAATAAGTTATTTTGTTGTAAGTATCTTTAGATTCCTTTCTAAAAACTTCCCAGAGGACTAGCTACCAAGAAAACTACATAGACCCCTTAATGAATTAAGGAATTGAATACTAAAGGAATATTTTTTTTTTTACCAGAAGCAATATAATAATATATAGTTTTAATTTTTATAGCCATATAGTCATTTGTTCTTTGATGAGAACTTCCCTAGACATCAAAATTTAAAGGAATAGGGGCTACAGATGAGTTAACAGACACAACTTAGATTTTTTTTTATTACTCCTACATTAAACTAGATCAGGTAAGTCAGTAAAACCATGGTTAAGATTGGATCAAAGAGCATGCACAACTTGCTAAGTCATATAATTTAACTGTAGTCTGTGTGTGTGTGTGTGTGTGTGGTCATATATATAAAATTGATCATACTGGATTGCTTCACATATCATAAAATAAGCATAATTGGTTTGGATATAGACCACACCAAGCTGGTTGCTCCAAATACGAAACTTTTAGCACATTTGTACTGTGGAAGAATTTAAGTGTTCCTGAGCATAGTGTAAGAGTTTTAAGTATAGTATTCATTATTTAGTAAGGAATCAAGCAAGCATGGTTTCAACTCTGTATTAGCAGTTAGGGTTTCAAAAGGAAGTTGCTCATTAAAACTAGTGGAAAGTTTTGGCTTCGCATTTGACAGGTGCAGCATGATGTGTCTATTTTTGCTTCAAGCTTCTTTATAAGCAACCATGTTTTTATGTGTCTGTAGTTCCTTATTGCTTGATAATAAATAAACCCAGGGCTTTTTGTTTCAGGATCTTGCTCTTGAATATTACTGGACATGTCTCTGTGTGTCTGACCAGGCTGTGCAAACCTCTTTCAATAAAGATGGGAAATCAAACAATCGCACTGAGTCCTGAAAGTAGAGATGACTCCTTTTTTTTAATTTAGTTATCTTTTTCCCCATCTTTGGCATTTTATTAGTTTATAATATAAAATACAAAAGCAAATGATAGGAAAAATGAGGGAGAAAAAAGGGAAAAGTGAGAGAAGGAAAAAAGAAAGAGAAGGCACTGACTTCCGACTCCCCTTGGTGCAGTAGAACAAGAAGTAACATCAAACCTCAACTTTTTACTTTTACGTAATAGTATAAACTAGCCATTTCTATAACAACAGATCTACAGATAAGTCCTGAGAGTAGGGAAAATTTCATTGCATTTCATACAAATGGGTAGAAGAAAAAAAGTATAGTTTCTTATAGATTTTCCTCCCAATAGCAATTGCTAAGAGCTGAAGTGGGATTTGATTCTCACTATCAAAGGAGTTGCTTCACAAATCTTTAGCATCAGGAAATCAGCAGCAAAACTGTCACTGTTTGGAAAGGGTCAGATGAAGGAAGTCAGGATTTAAGCCTTGGGAATACATATTGCAAGATTCTGGATTCTGTTAGATATAGAATTTCTTTTTCTTTTGAATGCTTGAATTTCTAATTGATTACAACAAAACTAGTAATCTTAACTTTGGGTCTGCTTGGGAATACAAAAATGAGAGTGTTCAACTGGTGTATCAGGCACAAAGTCTTGATATCATAAGATGTAATGATTTTATTGATACTTATCATTATCATGGCACTTGGTTATTTGGGGGGTCGCTTCTTTCCAGTTATATCTACCTGTCCCATAGGTCTGGCAGAAAGGGCATGTTACAGGATTACTCATAGGGAATTTCTTCAAATTGTATCTAGGAGGAAAGCCTTTTCTGTCATGGTGCTTGCCCTGTGGAGCATCCTCCCCCCACGCCCAAGGTGAGGCTAGCTCCAATCTTATTGGTCTTCAGATGATATTCAAAACATGGTTATGTCAACTGGCTTGGATCCCATAATAGAGCAGAGCCTGCCAGATGGTTACACGATGGCCAACTGAATATATTCTCTATAATGGCTTCTCCCCCCACTATTTTTAAAAATCTTTTTAATTTTATCTTTGTTGCATCATTGGCTTTTTTTTATATCTAATTGGATTATCTTGTACCCTGCCCAGAGTCACTACATGAGATGGGTGGTAATATAAATGTGATTGATAGATGGATGGTTGGATGACTGAATGGATGGATAGCCCATATTAAAAGCATTCTTAACAGGTATATGAAAACACATTGCATAATAATATTTTGTTTTTGCATGAATATTTAAAATTAGTCTTTATTTCTAAGATAAGTTTCAGATTCTATGTTCCCATTCAACTGGCACTATGTAATATAACATGCTATGATTAAGATACCTTCAAATGTGTTATAAACACATTTTCAGTTTAATTTTCTTAAATATTTTTCTTTCAGGACTCTTCCTTGCTTTAAAAATTTACTAGAAACCCATCCCCCTTTTAGTCACTGTTTCAGAAATATTTCCTTACCGGATTTGTCAATGCCTTCTACAATGGAAAAGTTTCTAATGTGAGTGGAAGTTCTTCAAAAATCTGGGACATAATCAGAGATGTATTTGCCTTGAAATTAGCCCATATTGAAATGGCACAATCAGGAATTGACCACAGAAAATGTTTATGACATTTTGTATAAAATATTTATAAAATTTGCCAAATTTCAATTCTATGGGAGTAATGGGTCCTGGATTTCAGAAGCATTCTGAAAATTACTTCATTTGAGGTACCTTGGTTGAAAAAGTTTTGCCCTATATTTAACAATATTTACTCTATTAAAAATTAAAATTGATGCATCTGCAATCTTTTCTGATTGATGAGATTTTTATTATGGTATTATTTTCAACACAGATTGGCAAATTATTTTGATTATGAGGTCCCCAAGGGGGTCTTGGGGGACCCTAGGAAACTTAAAATTATACTTTAAGAAACTCTGTTCTAAATGATATCTGATTTCTACTATATGAAATGAAGCAAATATATTTGTTGATTGTTTAATTTGCTTTTTACTAATTGCAACCACCTGTCAGACTTCTTTCAGAGCAGGTTTTCACACAAAAACATTATTAGATTTATAAACTAGCACATCTATATCTCATTTACTTTAAAAATATGTGCTTAATACACAAACATCAAAACTGTAAGCCACCATTAAATTATATTAATGCTTTTAACTCAATAAATTTTATCCTACATCTTAGATGGTACAAGATAGCCTGATCAGATTACATTTATAGCATGGTTGTCAACTGAGTTTTGAAAAAAATCAATAAAGATCATACAAAATTAGAGATGTGAAGACCCACTGAATACAAATAGAAAAGTTCAGGAAAAATGGGGGGGGGGGAGGAGTTTTCTATGTAAAAATGGTTTATAAACTATAGCATAATATTTTCTTATTAAATGATATGTATAATAGTTAACTGATAAAGTAGCCTATATTAGAAAATACATGAAGTAAAAGAAATAAACTATTATAGAAGGGCAGAGAGTAATGAAAATGATTAATCATCAACAACGAACACAGTAGAGACAGTTGATAACAACATTTGAAATTCAAAAAATGAAACTGTTTAGGAAATGTTTCACATGGAATGTCTGGATTCACAGGCTTGATCATTGTCTCCTTTTCTACACTTTCCCCCTAAAAAGTAAAAATTTTCTGAATTATTTTCTACATGACCTTAAGGTTCCTTTCCACTATATGATTCTGTGACAGGCCAGTTCAATTTTTACTTTGCAGTGTTCATGCTTTCCCTAAATAAGAAGAAATAAAAGTTATCTATTTAGTGTTCAGCAGCTTATAGCTGCATTTGCAACTAAAATTAAAAGTGTTTACATAAATTAAATTGATAAACTTGTAAGCATACGTCTTAATAAACTATACTTCTCAATTTTATGCACCAAACATATCAACTTTATATCCATATCCATATTTTAATTTCTCCAAAATTAAAAACAAAAAAGAATGCTCTGAACTTTAAAAAATATTTAAAATTAAAAGCAGTTATACAGACAATAAGTTAATAGGAATTTAAAGTTTTCTCATAGCACCCTTTGCTAACCTTTTAAAGAAAGTTACATTCCTTTTCTGGCAATGTAATGGATGTAAATATTTTCAACAATTTTGAATAATACTTTTTAATAAAAATAGGATAATGGACAAATATACCTAAAATAAATGTAGAAAATTATTTTTTAAAGTACTCAAGCCATACCCCATTAAGAAAAAACTGAAGTTTCTTGTCCTGAATCTCAGACCTAGGGAGCAGACATTTGTATGATTGTAATTTCCTTCAACTTTTGAATAATGACGTGACTTTGTTTGTTTTCTTTCCATCTCTTGAATATTTGTCAATGTTTGCAAGTTTTTCTCCCCTCATATTGGCAAAATAAATGGCAACAACTATTATCCACTATTTATTTTGATACTTAATGTTTTGACTGAAAATAGAAATATATTTAATGTCAAGTTGACTGATCACCAGAAGAGGACTAGACTTTATTCATCTAACTTAAGCATATTTTCTCTTTTTCTCCTATTCAAACTATCTCAGTATATGTCTCAATCTACTCTAGAATCCCCCAGAAATTTAGAGAGACACAGAGAATAGATGGGAATTCTTTTCTCTGCTGTGTTCCTCTGTTAGCAGATGGGCTTCATCAAATACAATATAAATGTGATATAATAGGTATTACATTCCCAAACACAGTCTAGTTCAGAAGCTACACTGGAACCCACAAAGTTACAGTACTTTCAACATTAAACATATTAGCAATTCTTCTTGGACGAACTCAATTTTCTACAGGAAAAAAACAGAAGAGAGAGAAGAAAACTAAAATACCTAGAGTAAAAATTGGTATGCCACAAACCGAGCCCAATGTATCCCAATAAACTAATTGTGTATTTTTTTCTCAACAACATCAACACTGCAAGTGAGAAAATGATGCTTTTCCTACAAAAGTGTCAATTCCTAAGTCAAAAGAAAGCCAACCTGGAAAATAACTAATTTTCTATTAAATAAGCTCAATCAACCTTTGCAGTTCTTTACATTATTTTGCACAAAAAGAATATATAACTTAAAAAGAAAACAGAAAAATCAAATAATGTATAAACTTTAAGATGCAGAAATGTATTCATCCTACTTTGAGATAGAGCTAGAAATGCTGAGGTATTTTTTTTACTTCATCTTCTGGAACATTTTAATAGGAACAGCAAAGAAGATGAACTCAAACTAGTATGCCATGAAGGCTTATTGAGTACTGGAGAGACCAAACTGGCCTGTAAGACAGACCAAATGAAGAATAGAAAAGAGACAAGGCAACATCTTACCTGCCCAGTATATTAAAAAAAGCAAGCAAAGCAGTTAACAAAACCTGGCAATGGCTAAAAGCAAGAAAGCTGAAGAAAGAGACAGGCTAATTTTGGCTATATAAGAGCAAACCTTAAGAACAAATGTATACAAAGTCAGACTGAGAAGACTGCAACAAGGAACAAATGAAGTTTCTTCAAGAACCTGTAGAAACAGACACCTAGTTAACTGCTGCAAGAAGACTGCAGAGACTGACTACAAACAACAGCATGACAAAGTAGCAACAATGGTGCCTTGGAAGATCTGCAAGAAATACCATTTGCCAGCAAGCAAGAACTGGTGAGTCCACAAAATAGACAAGTAGAAAATGAAGAAGCAAAAGTGCTCTGCGATTTTAGAATTCCAACAGACAAGTCCTTGCCACATAACACTCTAGACATAACAATTGTTGATAAGAAGGACAAAAAATCTGGATTATCTCGTGCCCAGAGATAGCAGAATAGAAGAGAAAGAACTGGAGAAAATCACAATATGCAAAGACCTGCAAACTAAAGTACAATGATTATGGCAAAAAAAAAACAATGATAGTAATAGGCGCCTTAGGTGCAATCCGAAAACAACTGGAGCACAGTTGAATACCAACAGCAGACAAAATGACCATCGGCCAATTGCAAAACCTTTAACACCATCAAACAACATCTGACTACCCTAGGTCCTTGGGAATGACTCAATAGGTGGATAAAAATGCCAAATCCAGTCTAAATAGCTGGCTTACAGTGCGACCAACCATAATACTTTATTAAATTTATATGCCACCCGACTCCCAGTTATACTGGATGGTTTAGCAAGTGTAAAAAATATTTAAAAACCAAAAAACACCAAAAAGCAAAAAGGAACAAAGATGGCATAAGTAACGAACTCAGATGGGAATAAAAAAGAGGAAAGAAGGTCTGCAATCACATTTGCCATTATGCAAAGAGCAAGGTCTTCAGAGCCACTCAAATCTCAAGGGAAACGTCTTTCCAGAGGGCAGCACTGCTACAGAGAAGGGGCACTTCCAGGATCCTGAGAGATGACTTCGTTTAACTAAAGAACTTGGAGTGTGCCAACTCTATTCTACTCCTAATACCTTTAAACTATGGTAAACAGCAAAGACTTTACAGATATCATCTTCAGTATTTCTTAGGTTCCCTGATAAAATATATTTATAATTATTTTAATAATAAAAAATGGGAACCTGATCAGTTGCAAATCAATGACCTTATAATGTCAGTTTTATTTATATCAAGGCCTCTGAGGTCTGGTTTTTGAGAAAGTAAAAATGAGTAATGGCTACAAGCTAACATTTGGTATAAGCCTATAATTTTTTAAAAAGTGAATTAGAATGACAGAGAAGTGGGGGGAGAAGAACACAAATTGTAGCAGGAAAAAGCACCAATAGCTTACTTTCTGAAGCTATGGCTGACCTTGTTGGCCAGAGAACTGAAATGGTCACATGGCATCTCACTTAATCATCACTTCGCTCAACCACTAAAATTCTGGGCCCAATCATGTTCATAAGTGGTAGACTACCTGCATATATTTCAAACAGTTATATGACTCCAATTTTGCTGGTATATAAAAAGCAACAACATGGAATAAAAACAACTTTATAGAAAGTTTTATGGTAAATGCTTACTGACCTTTAAAATAAGTGAATTAATAGGACAAACTGGGATCTAATGCCAAATTGACCAACATATTTATGACATTAAAATCAGAATTGCAAAATGTATTAAAAACAAACTATTTAAAGTTTTGAGTTATTTTACAGGATTAAACTAGAACAGATAGAAAGAGATACTAGATGAGTGGCCAATTCTCAAAAGTGACTTGCAAGCCTGCCCTTTTAAGTCACATTCATTTTTAATGATACAACATAGTTTTTGTTCATTTCAAATAAGCAAAATTCTTTTACAGTGAACTTGAATCTGAGGGCAGCAATATTCTAAGAATGAAATATGTGTGATAGTGCGATACATATGGTTTTGCAAATAATCGTTTTCTACAAAGAAAACTATATAAAACAAAGGTTTCTAAATAATACTTTACATTAAAGGTTTTTATATTACCTTTTTAACAATCCTGGAGTTTTTAAATAGTTGTTTACCTCAAAACAAAATATTTTATTAAAGTTAAGTTTATGAGACTTACTCAAAGATATATGATGACAACTTATGGTTAATATTAACACATCAATAGGCTATTTTCTAAAACTGTGCTAAATTCTACGTAGCACACAAGTGTATCATGGTCTCTTCATAAACAGTTCTTAAGTTATATTAAATTGACAAAGTTACAGTATGGAATGAAATTTGAAAAAAAAAATGAAAAGTAACAAGGCTAGATAAAACAAGTTCATTTAAGAAATACAGGTAGTCCTCAACCTATGACTATTGAGCCCAAAATATATGTTGCTAAGCAAGGCAGTTGTTAAGTGAGCTTTTCCCCATTTTACAATTTTTCTTACTACAGTTGTTAAGTGAATCAATGTTAAGTAACATGGTTGTTACGTGAATCTGGCTTCCCCATTGATTTTGCTTGTCAGAAGGTCACAAAAGATGATCACATGAACTCAGAATACTGCAACCGTCATCAATATGAGCCAGTTGCCAAGCATCCACATTTTGTTCACCTGACTATGGGGATGCTGCAATGGTTGTAAATGTGAACAACGGTCATAAGTCACTTATTTCAGTGTTGTTGTAACTTCAAACAGTCACTAAACAAAAGGCTTATGTCGAGGACTACCTATAATCAGAGGAGGGAAAAACAGAAGGGTTTTGAAAGCAGAAATAGTAGTCTGACACATTGAAGTCACTGTATTACACATACAGGTAGCATGTTATGGAATAAAACATTCAGGTTTGACAGGAGTTGAATATAAGAAAAATGCTATAAAGTAAATTGAATTTTATGTATAATATTACAAGACTCTAAAAATGAAATTAGGAAAACAAAGGTAAGTGTTCTAAAGCATCTGAAGGGAAATTTTAGCAAATACAGTTTGAGTGGTTATCTGAGCTACCCCTGCTCACCAGTGTTCATTAATATGTTTAACTATTTCCTGTGAATAAAATATTGATCTTATCATGTGTCAAATCAGCTCATGAGTAGAAAAATCTAAAAAAACTTATTTTTCTCAAGTACTATAGTTACATAATCTATAACTTCTATATTTCATTTTACTTTGACTTCACAGTTCAATCTGCTTTCTTCCATAAATTGTTTTATGTTTATTACGGTACATGTTTTGATTTGTGGCACAAAATAGTCCAGATCACAGAGAGCAAATATAGCACCTCCTAAAGCAGCCTTACCTCTTCTTGGGACTGTGTTTAGAAGGCTTGCCCTCTGAAACTGCTGCATAATTCTGGGAGAAGACATGGGTTTGTGTCTTCAAAGCTAAACTGCTACATGGCTGTAATACACACACTCATATTTCAGGAAAATATTCCCTGCAAGTGTTAAATGATTTTTTTTTCTTCAATTGCCCATAAAAATTATAGAGAGGGGCTTTCACATCTTTTTTTACTTAGCACTATCAAATGCACTGTTCCCATGAGGTTCAAAAGCCAGCAAATATAATTTGTTTAATTGAAACCGATTTAAGGAATTCTTAATTCAGGTTATGTATCATTTTGTCCTATTTTATAAACCACAATGAACATTTTTTCTTAATATATGTGCAACACAAAGCAGTGTAGATGACTCTTCTCCTGATTCTTGACATTAACTGCATGCTTCAAAAGTATACTCTTATGTGGGCAAAAAATAAATAAAATAAAAACACCTGTTTTCCCAGCAGAAAGTTTTATAAAAAAATGGAGACAGAAGCCTTTTCTCTAAAACTACACTACCATGAAACATCAAGGGCCTTGGTGGCTCAGAGAATTAATGCTGTACTTTGTAATTAAGTATTCAGCTCCCAGCTGCCTGCAATTTAGCAGTTCG
>JANHJO010005682.1:4960-31731 GCA_032468235.1 Pseudoxyrhopus heterurus | reverse complement strand
CCCCCACAAGGAACCTCTCCGGAGTGTAAAGAACATGTATGTAAAGTTTGGGCGTGATTGGTGCAGGGGTGGAAGAGTCTATTTGGGACATACCCACAAACATACACACCCATGTTCTGTTTTATAAATATAGATTGTTTTGTTCTGAGCGTTCAGTTGAAAACTTTGAACTGTGTCCGAATTCATTTGCCAAGAAATCTCATTAAGATATTTATGGGAGTTTGCAAAAAGAATAAAGCAAGGGAATTCTGAAGATGGTAAATATATTGACAGGTCTACTGAAATATTACTTTGAAATTTTATTTAATTGAACATAGTAATATTCTTTGCCATGTCAAGTTTTAGTTGAAATTGCAATTTACAAAAAGACAAATATCAGTTAATTGCATAAGGAAATTGACTCTCTCTATATATTAAATGAATAAGCAAAATAAATGATATGGTAGCCTTTTTGAACTGAAATATGTAAACATTTTATAAAAGTTGAATATTATTGTTTCCACTAGAACTATTCATGATATGAATGATAAATATTTTTTCAAAATACAGTCTTGTATAAACATGAATTCTGAACTTTGGATACTTTAGCATTAATCCATATTACATTATCAAACAAAAAGTTTTCTTGCCAAAATATAGCAATAGCAACATCATTTAGACTTATAATACCACTTTACAGTGCTTTACAGCCCTCTCTAAGTGGTTTACAGAGTCAGCGTATTGCCCCCAATAATCTGGGTCCTCATTTTATTGACCTCTGAAGGATGGAAGGCTGAGTCAACCTTGAGCCTTTGAGATTTGAACTGCCAAATTGCAGGCAGCCAACAGTCAGCAGATGTAGCCTGCAGTACTGCAATCTAACCACTGCACCACCACAGCTCTTATATAATACATATACAATGTATTATGGAAAAATATTTCGGCAGTGGATAGAATTAGAGGTCAAAATGTGTAAGGATCACATGTGAGATTGGATGGGATTCATATCTGTCTTTATACAGGTATGCAAATTTAAAAAATACTCTCCATTGCCCTCCGACTCAGAATATCTAATCACCATAGTTAATATGCTGCTATGTATTCTGAAGCTTTATCTATTGAATATGTCAGTAAACATTACTTGTATCATAACAAATAATTATTGTATCTGAACTTTTTGTGAGATAGTTTCTCAAGTGATAAGTAATTGTGAAGTTAGATCTACAAAAAAGAATCACAGTTAGTTGTACTACTGGAATTTTGAGGATATCTTGTGAATATTTTAAAAAAAATATGTATTATTTGATGGACATGTAGGACTTTTGTGGTGGACAAAGTCCAGCTTCAAAACACTCTTTTACCACAGTATATACAAAGTGCTTGTTACATTTCTTCTTTTTTCTTTTCTCCCTAGTCAGTTAGGTGCACTACATTGGAACAGTATTTGTGGGCATATTCAAGCCCATGAACACAAAATTGTTTATTTCTGATTTAATTCCATTGAAATCAGTTGGCATACATTTGATATTAAATAGTGAATATTAATTATATGGCTAGAATCCATATTATTTAAAGATAGCATAGATAACCTATCTTCACTGGATTTTGCTGATAAAGATTGACTGGTGCAGCATTTTTATTGGGTTTTCTTTACCTAAGAGATGAGCTATGAGAAGAGGGATTATGTTTTAGAGATGGTGATAAACTATTAAAATTGTTTTTATCTGCTGGGATGAAAAAAGTTACTGTACTTCTGTTTTCTTTTTATTTTCTTTATTTTCTTGTTTCACCTCCCACTTCCCCTTTTGTATTTTTTATTTGCATTTTTTGTAGTTTGTATTGACTTATATTATTTACATGAATTATTCTTAATAAAATTATTTGGAAAAAAAAGCTTCATAGAAAACCCTTGGAATAAATATATCTTTATTCGACAGCAGTGGTTTTTTTTTCCTGTTAGAAATGTCCTATCAAATTGTTCTTCAGGATTGCCATTTCATTAGTAGTTCTTCAGTGTGCAATAAGAATTATACAGTTATTACTACCTAGAATCATTGATAAAATAATCCTTTAATAAATAATCTCTTCTAATATTTCTGCATGTGATTTGCTTCTATCAATGGAATTGATTAATAGTGTAATGGGTTTTATATATAGTATTTAAATGAAACCAGTGGACAACTGTGGGATCAACTTTTCCAATTCTAATCATAACATTTATATCCTGATCTTTCTTTTTGGAAAAAAAACTTAGGGATTATATTCATTTAAAACCCCAATTTCAATAAGGGTTAAAATTTCTAAAGACATAACTATCTTGAAATTATGTGATATGGAACACCAGTATCAAATGAAAATGGTGTCAGCTGTAACTCAACTGAGAGCATTCTCTTACCTGGTCATGTGTTTCAAGAGTGGCCTCCCTCATGTCACCATACAGAAATTTGGTGGGAGGTGCATGAAAAACAGGGCAGTACGGTCCTAAACAGGACCTTAGCATTGTAGATTTCCTACAGTTAATCTATAAATACCAGCAGATTATGAACCTGTTCTATTATATCAAAGGTACATTTCCTCCATACTTGTGTAGAGCTTCAAATTTGAAGGCAAAGGGTGTATTATCAGCAGTTCTTTAGGCCAAGTGAGATTTCCCCCCCCAGGATTATATTGCAATTTCTGGCTCTGGAAAAAGATGCATCTGATATTTAAGGAACTCCTCTTTGAATGCAAAGCATTGTACAGCCTTCCTTCCCTAATTACTTCCCTAATTATTGAATGAAAGACTCAGCCATTCACAGTGCCTCTAATTTACTGGGTTTCAGTTTAGTTATTATTCTTCATTTAGTTCACCTTCATTTCCCTAGGCTGATCCTGATGACTTAGATGATGCAGAGAAATTACCAAAAAGAGATGTATTAATACATTGTGCACATTTATCTACTGTATATATTAAATATATCTATTATATGTATTAACACTGTCTTTCCAGTAAGATTTACTTTGTAAATCTACAACTTGGTCAAAACCCTTTGAACCAAGGAACCTCAAATAGTTTAATCTACAGAATGTGTCCAAAATCTGGGGCACATGATTCTAGCTGGAATTGAAATTTGCAAAATTTATAAAATATTTTATGACATAAAATTATCATAAAATAGTTTGTGACATAATACAAAATGTCTTAAAACATTTCCTGTGCTGATGTTTGTACTATACAATTCAATATGGGATATTTTCAAGGCAGATACTTCTGAATAGGCTTTTCCACTGTACATTAGTACATTAGAACATTAGAAGCTCTGTCAATGTTGAAGGTAGCAAGGAATCTGGTAAGGATATATCTCTGAAAGTATGACACAAGGGTCATTGGTTGTCTGGTTGAAATTAAAGCTAAGTGCATAAACAATTGATCTTTCCCTTTGAAAATAAGTAGGACTTTATGATATAATCCTATTTATCACAAGGGCAGAAATAAGTAACTCCTTCATTTTAGTACTGCTGACAGGTTACATAAATTTTATTGCCCCTTTGCCAAGTCCATATGCCTCACTTACAGATGGTTCTGAAGAACAATAGAGTATTCAAGGGAACATAAATATGCAAGCATATATTAATATTGATCTATTCAAGATTAGGGCTGCCACTAAATATTTTGTATTTACTGCAGAGAGGTGGGCCCCTCTATTAATGTGATGCTATACTGGATAATCTAGATTCTAGAATGATTAAAGAGATACCTTTTATTATTACAGAAGTATGTATGATTATCTGTTAAAAATGAATGCTTTAAATTAGAGGCTGGGAATATTTTAGTATTTAAACACAGGCTGCACCTAATATTTGTTTGAGGGAGCGAGGAGGGTTGTGATTAAAATTAGTGGGAAAGCATCATATATGTGGGCAACAGCATAATTTTCTGTTTAGGAGGGGGCTCTTTGGGAATAATGGTTTTATTAAACTCCTTTAAGGTTTATTTACCATTTTCATGTGTTCCCAACTTCAAAATCATGAGGAAATGTAGCATTGGTTTTTTTTTTTCAATGTGCTCGTAGAAAAATGAGGAAAATGTAAACAGATAAATAAGATACAGATTGTGTACTCGTACATTAAATATTTGATCCCAAACTATTTTGGATGCGGAGGATCTAATCTTAAATCTTTTTTAAAAAATACTTGCGGATTATTGTAAATGTATTTAAAAAAATATAATATGAAAGAAATTTGTTCAATGAAGAATATGTGCATTAACTTCTCTTAACTGTGCTTACAGTAGATCTGCTAGAATCAGCGGAGAAGTGGCTTTGCAGAATTAAAAACAGCTTTTTTTTAAAGCAGGAAAGCTATTTTCATATTTATACTATGAAATTACAGTTTTAGTAAGCTGTAACTGTTATTCAGAAAACTCTGTAAAATTACTTTTGAAGGTAAATATCCCAAACTTGAAATTTTATGATTTAGCAAAACAAAATAATAAGGGAAACTTTGTATTTCTCTAAAATGGTAGTTCATATACCGGTAATAGTTTTATTGGTGTCATTTTATTGATAAGAATGACATGGAATTATTAACATAGTTAACTTCATATTGTCTTTGAATTTATTTTTTTAGTTTGTAAGTGTATCTGAAAATCTAGTTTTAGTTATGTTGCATTTCAGTGTTTTTATTCTTCGTGGAGCTTTGAGTGCTAAGGAATCTATGCTAAATACATTCACCCAGATACTAATCCTAGCTAAACAAAACAAGCTCTCTCTCCTCCATCTCCATAATTACCTGTGAATTGGGGAAAGGGGGGTTGTCTTATATTGGTTGAGGAGATACTGGTATTAAAAACACATAATAGAAGGAAGTGAAAATGGCTGCAAACCATTGAAAATTAACTGTCAGTTGAGGGGTGTTGATGGCTGGTGAATTTTCAGCATCTCCTAATACCTAAATAGAACTTCTGTGACTTTTTCTTTTATTGTTTCCCCTTTCTCTTCCCTTCCCAGTGTAGCTAACCCATCCATTTGCTTCATCACTTTCAGTTTTTTGCTGCTTCTGCTAAAAAAGAAATAGGAAATGTTTCTGTGTACTTGATATATCTTTGGAGTGATTTTCGATAAATAGTTGCATACATAAAGTACATAGAAATGGGCCATGTGACTGTCTTTTTGAAGGGGTTGCGTGGAAATCTTGCTTGATTTGGGAGCAGGCTAGAGTGGGCAATTCTGGGTTAGGGTTAGGGATTGTTTAATTCAAGAATCTCTATTATTGAATCTAAATATTTGAGGGATACCCATTTGTATCTTTGGATGCTGTTGCTTGCTTTTCAGCAAGAAGTTTGGGCTGTCATTACTGAGGTGGTTTTTTTTCTTTCTTTCTGGGTACATGCTTGTTTATAAATTGGATTGTACTTGACAACAGGTCCATTTTACTTTTGAGCAGATTATTAATCCCAAACATTACGATAAAGTACAAATGTAATGTACCTTCATGAGCATGTCAATTTGATAGTGCTACTAGAAAGTATCAAGTTGCTTCTGCATTTTTTCTAAGTTGTCTGTTTCAAGCTACAGCAGTCACAGTGTTGCTTGTTGAGGGTTTGTTTGGATTAACCAGTAACCTTTCTGCTTTTCGTCTAATTGTTATAGTGTTTTTATTATAAAAGGACTGCTAACACTTTTGCTTTTTCCATGTAGAACATCTTCAAAGCTCTAGTAGCATTTCATTTGGTGAAGAAAATGTTTTAAAACTTCTATTTGTTGTTGCATTGTTTAGTAAAGCTGTTCATAATGTTCCTAAAAGTATGCAACTGAAGTTTATGTTATGTTACATTTATTGAAGCCTTTTTATGTTGCATTTGTTGCTGTAGTTAATACTTCTCAAATTTAGCATCTGCTGGGAGAAATAGAGAATGAAGTTATTTATGTACACATCAAATTGCAGTCAATAGATGTATTATGTTACATTGTTAGCCTAAATATTGCATTGGGTTAAAATACTCTGATATAATTGATTGGGTATATATCATGAAGTTATCTTAGGGCTATTATAATGCTCCTGGTTCCAATCCTGAGGTTCCATATAATTGTTTTAAAAACTGACTGCCCCTCATAGTAAAAATCACTTTTATTAACATGGAAAAGCGAAATATTTGATGAACACTGTTTACATAACTGAATATTTGGCTAAGATTATTGATTAAAATAGTTTAATTTAGTAAGGGCTTGAGATTTGTTCATGGTTGTTATGCTACTTAACTGCTTAGGCAAAATTAAATTATCAGAGTCTCTTAGTTATAACATGTTATCACAACAAAAAGTCTATTTGGTCCACATATATGAATTATGTTCTGTCAGAATTTAAAGTGGCAATCAGTTTGATTGCTTAAATTAAGCAATTATAAAAACTGAAAACAATTTTATAGGGCTGTTAAAATAGTAATGCTGTGATTTCCCTAAAATTAATATAATCTAACTATTAATTTTGAGAAATCTAAATTATATATGCTCAATTTTGCAGAATAACACAGAGAATAGAAGCTCTGGCACATTGAGCCTTGAGCAAAGCTTCAACTTTTTCAATTTTCCATAATCTCAACAGGAACAACAGTGTCATTCACAGTCCAATTTTTCTTCATGAGAGTTAGGAAAAAAGCATTTGGGAAACAGCCAGCACTCCCAGGTTGCTCACTTTTCCATATCCAAATAAATTCACCAGGTTTCCACCAACACCCATTTTGTCAAGTGATTGTTTACTTGTGGCTTATGGGAGTCATGCATCTTTTAGGATGATTAGTTAACTTGACCAAATGCACCAACTTTCTGTGATTAGCACTAATTAAAACATTGATCTCACTGGAAATGAAATACAAAGAATTTCTTGAAAAAATATACAAGGCTAAAAACAATAATAGCTTATTGTTCCTGGTTTTTTTATTTTTAGAGTTCTCAAATTTAACTTTTCAACTTTCATTTTGAGCAAGGATTTGTTTTTTTTTTATAGTACCACTACAGTTGGAAAGCATTAGGAAATGTGGTAAAATGTGTGTGTCTGGAGATGATTTCTAGACAGGGTCAAGGTAGTAATTTTTGCCAGTATTATATAATGTATATGTCCACTGGTTCTTCAAAGATCTAAATATACTTTACATGAAAAACACTGAAATTTAAAACAGGATAGTCTCCAAGAAGTTTCAGTTTATCCTCTGCCTGTTATACTGATCTACCCCATTTCATGTGAAAGTTTTCCAATCTAATATTCTTGTACATATAGTACAATATCCCCTGTATTGATGTACTTTTTCTTCTTAGTGTAATGCAGTTAAACAATCACATTTAAGCTTATTTTAATCAAAATGAATCAAATTGACTCTGTTTATTTCATTGCAGGATCTGGAATTCCATGGAGTTATGAGGTTTTATTTTCAAGACAAAGCAGCTGGAAATTTTGCAACAAAGTGTATCCGTGTGTCTAGCACTGCCACAACTCAGGATGTGATAGAAACACTTGCAGAAAAATTCCGGCCAGATATGCGAATGTTATCATCCCCAAAATATTCACTTTATGAGGTGCACGTCAGTGGAGGTTAGTGTATTCTACTTGGGCTCTTAAAAAAGAAATAACAGCAGGAGTGAAAAAATAGGCTTCATAAAGTACCTTGTTTCACTTAATTTCAGCAGTAAACATTTGAGAAAAAGAAATTGGTAGCTTGTAGTGACATAGTAAAACTTAAGAATGTCAAAATATATTACCAGTAAAAATGTGTACAATCAGAACATTCCAATACCTTAGCAAGTTTGTGGGCTCAAAGAAAATCTTAGCATATCTAATTGATGTAAATCTTACATTAAGTTTTGAAGGATTGGAAGCTTGTTCAGAGTTGGGTCATTTTAGGAAATATGCCTGGAATATTGGGATTGTGGCTATGAATACTTTTTTTTCTAAAGGAGCCATTGCAGTTCATGAGTGTACAGTAATAGCATAATGACCATCTGAATGATTATGCTGTAATAGTCATGTATAGAGAGTCAGTTTAGTATAATAGCTAAGGAGCTAGCCTAGAAATCAGGAGTCTAAACTTTAGGCTTCTTTTAACATTTGAAAGCCTGCTAGATGACTTCGGGTCAGCCACTCGCTCTCAACCTCACCTACAGCTTTGCTGTTGTGGGAAAACTAAGAGGAAGCAATAGTATACAAATTTGGCTCCTTGAATTATATATAAAAAGGTAGGGTGATATTTAAACATTATTGCCATCTGAAGTCATTTATGCTAAAGAAACAGTTCTTGAAAATGGCCTGAAATTTTCAGCTGGCACAGAATATGACAACCTTCCTCCTAACAGGAATAAAAAGGCTCATGTGCAATAAGTTTTCCTACAGCTACAATTTATTTTGAGAAACCATTCAGGATACCAATATTTTTATAAAACACTGTCTAATCCAAGGTTAGCAGAGTTAGAGATAGTGTTCCAGAATGAGCTGTTTTATTTTATACCATTTGAAATGGAGCCTTCTTAAAGGCACTTTTCCTCAGCTAGGTGAAATTTGATTATAAAATATAAAAGTGGACTTTCAAATTGCTTTCTTAATCATTGTAGGAAGATCATAGCTGAAAAAAATGATTGGTGATAGAATTTTGTTATTATTATTTTGGATTCTCAATGACAATTTAGGTTTCAAAAAGATAAAAAATATTGGTATGACTTAATTAAAATTCATGGGCTAAAAACAGAATTGTTTTACCACTTTATTGTTTTACCACTTTATTGTAGGGAAAAATCTTTGCTCTTCTATTCCGCAAGTTGCTAAATTGATGACTTTCACTTTTGATACTATCTGCATTGGGGATTTTTTTTTAAAAAAAGTGGTACTTTTATTCCTCTGAGATCAAGAATATTGGTGCAGTTTAATTAGCTTAAATAAGAGATAACTTGACATAACTGTATAGTTTTGTGATATATATGATTTAGTTTCATTATCTAATTTTGAGGAAGATAGTGATTAAATGAATGCTTCCAAGATTCCAGTTGGAAACAGTAGATTGCAATTTATGGGCACTAGGTTAAAGCTGGTTGTGGAGAGTTGCGTGATACAGACTTTTATATAAGGTTTCGTTTTTTCTTTAGTTTCAAAAAGAAAGAGCAAGAATAGTTAAGAGAAGAAATGGTTTTCTATGCATTTGGTGAGAAAATGTTTTGGCAAAATAATATATACAGATATTTATGAAGTGGCCCTGCCCCATATGTCCCCAGTTGTGAGACCCTGCTTATTAAGTTGGGCTCTAGGAATTGGTTGGGACTGTTGCTATTGTACCAAACTCTGCTTCTTGGCAACCTCCCTATCTGAGCTGCTTGCCTCCCCCAAAATTAGATTAGCACAGTCCTTTTTGATATTCCGAAAAGCCCTGAAGTCTTGACTACATTGTCAGACCTGGGACTCCCAGGCAACCAAAGACTTGTTCAGATGGCTCCAATGTTGAGATGGCCATTTTTATCCTCCCTCTCTTGTGGTTTGTATATTTCACTGTTATGACATATATTATTAAGGATGTTTATATTGTATATTTTGTTTTTATTTTATTTTTTATCTGATTATTGTTTGCTGCCTAGAGTCACCTCCAGTGGGATAGGCAGCTATACAAGTTTAATTAATATTTAAATAATGATTTAATTCATATAAGTATATGGACTGTCTTATCCACACCTGTAATAGGGTTCCCTTTTGACTTGTAGATAGAAATGGAAGAGCAATGTCTCTACTCTGGGTCCACTTTTCTGTATAGGAGAAAAAATCTGGTTCCTTAGACAGAGAGGGAACAATTGCCTCTTTGCTTATGTAAAAGGACTCTGAGAATAAAAAAAGTACCTTTATTCAGTATGTGTGTGATAAAATAAAACTGGTGGATCTTATGTAATACTTTGCTGATAAATAGATGAAATGCTAAAGCTCAATGCTACTACATTCTTATATGAATACTGTTTGTCAATTTGTGAGCAGGAAGAAATAAAACATTAAAATAGAATAATCAGCATTGTGGTAAACACAAAGGAAAGGCATATTTGAGCCTATTATATTTCAGATGATAATATGTTGGCCTCTATTATCATACAAAAACAGAAACTTTCTACAGACTTTTCAGAAAGATGCATTAACATTTGGTACTGAAAGTAGCTAAACCTTAAGCCAGACTCTATGTGTTTCTTTTTAAAATGTCTTTCTCGCCCCCATTTTCTTCAGGTGTAACAACGTGCAGAAGTATCAGTGTAGATGATACTTCTCTGCTTTAAAAAATTAGCATTTTAACCAATTTAGTCTTCAAATTTTTCATTTAGCCATGTTTTCCTTATTCTTTCCACATCTTTTTGCTCTATCTCACCATATTTATTCATTTTTAAATCTGTTCTATTGCTATGCCCTTTTTGTTTTCATTTCTCCCTCCTAATGGTAAACTACATATCAAGAAATTTACGAAGATAAAAGACTGACAATACATGTATAAGCATTATAGCAAAGCACTTTAGTTTCTTCATTATATTGTAGAGACAGATTAGCTAATTCATAAATAAAAAGAGAGCATTTTCTTCTTGCTCCCAGTCACTAGAAGAAACTTAGGTTTGATGATTCTGAAGCTATGCTGAGTGCAACTAATAGGATAGTCTAGGGAATCCTCTCTAAAAGCAGTTCCAGTGTGCATAAACCTTTTCCATTTTACCTGCTTTAGTCAGCACAGAAACTCAGAGGCTACACCTATAATTAGGAATGCAGGTGTTACTTTTCCATGTCATCAAATAATGCAGAGAATATAACTAGTTTCCAAAACAAGTTAATATGTCAAAGATTCAAATACCTAATGATGGACTAAATGCAATATTAAGTGAGCAGATGTGCATGTACATGTGAGAATTTTTTCTTGCTGTTCTGCCATATACTCTCTGGAAGATTAACATTTGGGGAACAGGCCACATCTTCTGCTAGACTTTTAAAGAAGACCAGAAGTTAATAGCCTCATCTCCAACAGTTGGAAGACAAATATTGTAAAATGTATTTCTTCTATAATAAAACAGCCAAATTGCATTCCTGTTATCCTGTTGCTTTTTCATATTTTATTATAGAGATGCTCTTGCTGCAACAGAAGTTTTATTCTTGATATAGGGAAGCTTTTCATTAACCTTACGTGATTTTCATAGTTTTCTTACTACTATTTGACCTCCATACATATCTTTGTAGCTTAATAAAATGATACAAGACAATTCCAGAGGATATTTTTTAATAATCTATATAATGAGTTTCTAATTTAATCCCTTATTGACATAAATTTAACAGTGTTTCTGAAGTAGAATATGGTATTTCTATAGAGGCAAAAAAACAAGTTTCACTATTTTTTGTCTCTTGGTTTAATAGAAAAAATTCAGGTTGGTGTGCACCCAGGTAACAACAACCAAGAAGAAACACTTGTTTTACTGGTCTATTTAGCTTTAAAGAGATTATAATGACCTATAGTGATCTGATACTTGTATTTGACATTGGTTGACTAATTTTATGTCATTGTCATTGTCAACTTTTACTGACCATATAGATTTTCTCTATGATGATCTGTCCCTAACCTGATCTGCACTACCCATTCCTATTGTACCTATCCACTGTGTTCTTGGTTGTTCTCTTCTTCTCTTTCCCAGCATTAGAGCTTTTGGTAGAGAGCTGTGTCTTTGCATAATGTGTCTGAAGTAAGATAATTTGGGTCTGGTCATTTGTACTTTAAGTAAAACTCTGGATTGAGCAGTTTGAAGGTCCATTTGTTCGTTTCCTTAGTCATTCATGATATTTTAGGAGTCTTCTCCAACACCATTTTTTTTTAAAAAAATCAATATTCTATCTTGTTTCTTCAAAGTCCAACTTTCACTGCTATAGAGTATCACAAGGAAAAGTGCTTGCACTATTCTGATTGTTGTAGGTATAGACACATCATGGCATGAGTATCTTTTCATGGCTGCTTTGCTAAGTGCTAAATTGTGATGTATTTCTTGACTTCATGTTTTTTTACTGTTGATCCTAAAAGGCAGAAGCTATCTATCATTTCAATATCTTCATTAGCATTTCTAAGGCTGATTGTTGTACTTGATCTTATTCATTTGGTTGTCTTATACTTGATTTTAGTCCATTTTGTTGGCAAAACTGTTGTGAAATACAGTCACATGCTCATGGGATGTTGCAAATGACCATAAATATGGCTCTGTTGCCAAGCATTCATAATTCAGTCATGTGATCAGTGGGAGGGGCAACTGTTAGAATCCAGATTGTAAGTCCCCTTTTTCAAGTCAGTCATAACTTTGAACAGTCGCTAGGTTGCTTTTGTTTGTTTTCTTTTTGATTTAACTGATCATAGACCAAATATTGACTGAATTGATGGATTGATTACTTAGTAAGTTGAATACCTGTAGTGCCATAAGTATAACACAGGTTATTGATGTTTTTTCTTCCAAATTTTAAAAAAGATAAAACACTTAAACCTTCTTACAATCAAGCTTTAATATATATTCATTATATGGGTCAAATAAATAAGGGGAGAGTATAGGCCTTGTTTCACTACTTTGCCATCCATAGTCTGTCCATACTGTAGCTTCCTGATTTGTGTATATATATGTTTCTCATAAGGACAGTGAGATGTTTTGTGACTTCTGACACTATTAAATATGATAATGAAGCTGTTTATTTAATTCATGGTTGGTTTAGGAACATCTTTTCAATATTAATAAATGTTGTACTGCAGTAGTTACTTGAATAATAATTAATAAATTGAATTTTACATAATTGTATCAGGTAGGTTTAGAGCAAGCATTGTTTTATATCCCATTAGCTTAAGAAATTTTTAGAAATGTAAAATGACTTATATTCATTCTTAATTTTAAACCTTGTCCTTATTAAATCTGATCTGTTCATAATTATATATTATTTGGTTGATTACTTTTTAATAGATGAATGACTAAAAACAAAATGATTCCTTTGACAGTATTAAAATGTTGTCAAAGAGGGAGATTTTTCTTAAAAGTTATGGTAAAAAAAGACAAATACGTTAAAAAGGAGTGATTCCCCTCCCCATTTATTGAAGAAACTTTAAATTGTATATGTACATGCTTATATATTTAAACATTTCATTACATGTTTGGTTTTTGGACAACTACAGCTTATTTTTGAAACCTATGGTAGACTTTAAATGTTCAAAGCAACATTTTTAAAAAAATAAGATGCTTTTTATATTGTATACTCCCAGAATTGTCATCCAAAAATTGTGCTGCCTAGACATTTTGGATATTGTAGTCCTAACACACCTGATAAGTGTCAGGTGAGAAATGGTTGGTTCAAATTTCAATTACTGGCAGTTTATTCATTTTGATAAACTGAAAGACTTGATAGTCTTCTGTTATGGTACAAGAGCAGTCTGTTAGCTAAATGTGTTTGCTGTATCATTTCTTGGCTGCTATGTTAATTGTCAATATTCTGCAGTGTTTGATCTCGTCTTTTTTCTCTTATTTTGAAGAAGAAAGAAGATTGGATATAGATGAGAAGCCTCTAGTTGTACAATTAAATTGGAACAAAGATGACCGTGAAGGAAGATTTGTGCTTAAGAATGAAAATGATGCACTTCCTCCAAAGGTAAAAAGAAGCAATATTCTGTATATGTGTACATATTTGAGCTGTGTTGGTGTGTATATCTGAGTTTTCTCTGTTTATAAAAATTAATTTCTTCATATTGTAGGTTTTTTTTGTACATCCCTATTTGTAGTCAATGAATGTGCCTTTACAGGTAGTCTTATGCATGTGGCACAGTTATGTTAAGCAGAGTGTGTGATTTCCATTCCATTTAGTTTCTATTAGCTTAACTTCTCAAATTAGGCAGTTAATGCTGATTCAAATACTGCTTTTAACCAGTAGTAATTTTTTGTTGGAATGGAAATGTTAAATAGTTCTATAGATATGTGGAAGATGGTCAGTGATTACAAATCTTATGTTTATGTGTGTGACAAAATACTAAATGTTCATGTGTAAAGTCCAATTCATTTGTTGTTTAAAAATCAACATCCTTAGCTTTTAACCAGTAGTAAATTTTTGTTGGAATGGAAATGTTAAATAGTTATATAGATATGTGGAAGATGGTCAGTGATTACAAATCTTATGTTTATGTGTGTGACACAATACTAAATGTTCATGTGTAAAGTCCAATTCATTTGTTGTTTAAAAATCAACATCCTTAGAATGCTGCTTTCAGTGCTTCTGAGGATCTTCATTATATTTCAGCTCAAAAATGGAATTGTATGACAGTTGTAATGCTCAACACTCAGTTAAGGAAATTTTGTTCATTGTTGCAAGTTGCTAGCCATTCAAGGTTGATTATAATAGGAAGCCACATTTATAAATGCTAAAACTGTTTTTATTATAAGGCTATAGTAACATCTTGAAGCATGGATATGCTTCCTTGATCCCTCCCTTTATCTTCATGACAACTATAGAGGATGCTGTCTGAGGTGCTTTCCCAGGTTACACTTTTGCCCGGATTTAGAGTTCTTTCTTCTGACATTGTACTTGTGTTTCTTCCTTCTATTCCTCAAGCTTATATCTTCTGCCCATTACATATGTAGAAGATTTATGTATATTATTTTGTATTATTTTCAATAAATAAATTATAACCAAAAACTGCTAATGGAGCCATGTAATAAAAATTAAAAATAAAAATAAAAACAGTTTTAATACATTATAAAGCAAATGAATTTGTTTATTAGTAAACTTTTAAATTTTGAGGTATGTTTGGCTAGATTATGATTATCATGGAGTAATTATCTCTATTAGGATATGTCTTATTTTTATATATCTAAGTAGTCTAATGTTTACCAATTTGGCATGTTCAGATTAGTATAGGAACAGTTATTTATTTTTTGTTTTTTGAATATGGGAAACTACATTTTTAATGGTCAGTAAGCTGACTAATTCTTATATTCTGCTAATTAGGTTGATAAACAATATATTTCTGAATTATATCTTATGAATTGATATTTTATAATAAAATTCAAGAAAAAAATTCCAGGTTTTTCCACTACAGATATTTGCTAGTTAAAAATTTACATGTCCTAAAACAACTTCTTTGGCTATATAACATACTCAATTTGGATCTGTGAATGTCGATCAAAATCATCCACATTTGCATGTAATACTGAACTATGTTTTATTAATAGACTGGCAAATCAAAATAAACTGAGCCAAAATAAAGGTAGTCCTCGATTTACAACAGTTGTTTAGTGACCGTTCAAAGTGAAAATGGCACTGAAAAAAGTGAATTATGACTGTTTTTCATACTTATGTCCATTGCAGCATCCCTAAGGTCAGTGAACACAATTCAGATGCTTGGCAACTGGCTCATATTTATGACGGTTGCAGTCTCCTGGGGTCATGTGATTCCCTTTTGTGGCCTTCTGACAAGCAAATGGGGAAGCTAGATTCACTTAACTGTGTTACTAATTTAACAATTACAGTGAAAGTTCATAAAATGGTGGGAAATTACCTTACAAATGTCTTGCTTAGCAACAGAAATTTTGGGCTCAATTGTGGTTGTAAGTTGAGGACTACCTTTATTAGGCTTATGTACACTCTTTGAGAGGCACAGTGGCTCAGTGGTTAAAGATGCTGAGCTTGTCAGCTGGAAAACTGACAGCCCAGGTTCAAGACCTGAGCATGATGGGCTGAGCCCCCATTCTTGCCCCAGCTCCTGCCCATCTAGCAGTTTGAGAGCATGCAAATGCGAGTAGATAAATAGGTGCCACTTTGGTGGGAAGGTAAACAGCATTCTGTATGACTCAGGCTGGCTCCCTTGGCTAAAAAACAGAGATAAGCATTTCCCCCTAGAGTTGGACCCGACAAGACAAGGGAAATCTTTTCCTTATACCCCTTTTGTAATTTAACTTTTATAGAAACCACTCAAATCAAGAATTCTGGTTTGAAATAAATTCTAAGTCAAGAATAATGAAATTGGTTTGTTGAAATAATCAGAACTTCCTTTAAAAAATAATCTTTGATTGGAAGATGACACTGAAGCTGAATTCTGTCAAAGTAAAAATAATCACTCTCTAGACAGTGTAAAAGTTGTCATTTTGAAGACACACAGAACTGTATCCATATAGGAATAAACTTTGGTTCAGCATTGTGAATGAATTGTAACCATTCTGTGTTAATCATCTTGGTCAAATGTTGAGATAATTCTTGCTGATTCTTTGCCAAATGTATAGTTTTACAATTATTATCACCATTGACATTTACAATTGAATGGTGTTGCTTTGAAAAATAATACAAATGAATTAAAATACTAATAAAATTGACATGTTTCAGAAGGCTCAGAGCAATGGCCCTGAAAAACAAGAAAAAGAAGGAGTGATCCAAAACTTTAAGCGGACCCTATCAAAGAAAGAAAAAAAAGAAAAAAAGAGGCGAGAAAAAGAAGCACAGCAACAAACTTTAGACAATCATGGGCCATTTCATGGAGATGATATGTGAGTCTCAAATCATAAAATTACAAGAATTGTTAAAATATAGTTTTTTAAAATTACTTTACTGTTTGGTTCTTACCACATAACTTATTTGTAAAAAGTTTTTTATGTGCAGAATAGCACCTCCATTCATAAATATACTTGCCAAGCCTCCAAATTTTGATCACATGATTATGGGGATGCTGCAACAGTTGTAAATGTGAAGAACTGTCATAAGTCACTTTTTTCAGTGCTGTTGTAACTTCAAATGGTTGTAAGTTAAGGACTACCCATACTTTTTATACTTTTAATAATCACCAAAAATTAAGAATTATGAGTGCCTTTTTTGTAATAGGTTTTCACATATGTGCTGTTCATATGCAAAAAAACATATATGGTTGCTCATCCCTCAATATTCTTGGAATTACTTTAAGCAAAATTTTGGGGGAAAATGTAAAGTAAGCATGTTTCCACTTATCGCTTAATGACCCATTTTATATTGCTAGGATCCTAGAACTATTTGTCACCAAAAAATTATGATAATGTTCTAGAAACTGGATGATAAGATGATAAGCTGGGTTGGGGTGCAGATAACTGGTTTTGTCCATTAATGACTACAATAAATCACTGCTTATCTGGCCAGTCGATAAAGTACCTTTAAGTATCAGAGGTACATACCCAGCCCTTGGGCTGTTGGCTTCACATTAATATGTATAAAACTTAAGTATAGAAAGTGTATGTTTTATATTACTTTTTTTAAAAGGATACTATAAACTTGCATATTCTGAATAATTCTTAAAATTTCTTTCGGCAGTGAAAACTCTCGTCTTGCAGCAGAAGTCTACAAAGATATGCCTGAGACCAGTTTCACTCGAACAATATCCAACCCAGAAGTGGTAATGAAACGGCGGAGACAACAGAAGCTAGAAAAAAGAATGCAAGAATTTCGGAGTTCTGATGGCAGGCCAGATTCAGGTAGAAGTTTAGATTAAAACCAAGGAATTTATTTGATGTTTGAAGGTTGGATGTTTAGCAAGAGTGTACAAAACTAGACTCCTTGGCAAGTGAATCTTTCTTCAATCAGAGTGCAATATTCCTAAAAAGCTATCATTTGAAAATACTAAGTTTGCCCTTGGAAAATTTATAATTATGTTCTTTATAATTATTAATGAAAGCATGGTGTTTTACAGAAATAGTCATTGTATTTTGAGAAAGATCTTTCATTTTGAAATTATTATTGGGAATTCCATGAAATTTATGAAAGAAATCAAATCATATATTGGTACATATAACTTGAATTAATAATTTATTTATAGGTGGAACACTAAGAATTTATGCAGATAGTTTGAAACCAAATATACCATACAAGACAATCTTACTATCAACTACAGATACTGCAGATTTTGCAGTTATTGAGGCCCTGGAGAAGTACAGCCTAGAAAAGGAAAATCCCAAGGAATATTGTATTGCTCGTGTGAGTAAATTAATGAAAAAAAATAGTGTCAAACTAATTAATTTCCTGAACATTTGCAGTCTTTCAATGCTATCTCATTTGAGTTTTATGTCTACTATTTTACATTATTATTGACAAGAGAACACTTTTATTTCTTAGCCAATACCCGGTGTTAACATAGTAAATGTTTTGTGTCTCTGATTTGATTTGGCTATTAGTAGTCAAGTAGTAATTTAAAATAAGAGTTATTCTGGACTGGTTAAATTAGTTAAAAGATTTGTTTTTTCTTGCTTTAATTTATCTATGACTCTCAGAGTAGCTTTAATAAAGCAATACAACAGAATAAACATATAAAAATAAATAAGCTCTTTTCAAAGTAATTCTTTTGAAATAACCTTTAAACTTTTTGCAGGATCCATCTTCAATTTGCGTTACAGAGGAGATAGCTCTATAGACATTAAGGAGTTGTACAAACACATTTATACTTAACAAAAAAATAATTCCTTTGCTTTCTCCATCTTTGTACCTCTTTCACCCTCTCATAATCTTATATCTTCTTCAGATGACCCCAAATCTATGAATTTTGCTTTAAGTATGAGATATATAGGTAGGAAGAAGGACCTTACTATTCTGTTTTACTTAGTAAAAAGATGTATAGTGCCCTGACCTGGTATTATTAGAAAGAGCTAATTCTCAACTGTCTACTGATTGGAGAGGCAAAGCTAAAAGAACCAAAGACACAGTGTTCATACTTCAGCCATAACTGTTTTCCCTTTTCTACTTTGTTAATACTAAAACTCAGAAGTAAGAGCTAAGCTTAAAACATTGTCCTTGAGTAGCAAATTAAACTGAAGTATAAGTAGAGTGTAGATTGAAGCATGTTATTATTACAAATAATATGGAAATTTTCTATCTTTCTTATACCCTGCCTTTTCTTTAGGTCATGCTTCCTCCTGGTGCTCAACATTCGGATGATAGCGGGGCTAAAGAATCTATCCTTGATGATGACGAGTGTCCACTTCAAATATTCAGGGAATGGCCAAGTGATAAAGGTAACTTTAGTTTTTTAAAGTATGTAACACAACTTAGTGACTATTTTGACACAGTACTGTTAGTGAGTTGTAAACAAATCCAAAGGGTCTGAGATTTGTGCCCAGACTTTTGAATAAATAACAAAAGACTTTCTTGAAGCACCTGAATCTGGATTGAGATGTTGTAAATTCCTCAGTGACTGAACAGTCAAACAGTCCAAAGTGTTTGTATGGCCTAAAAAAGAGAAGGACTGTTTAGTGAAGTTTGTGTAGGGCCATTATGTAACACTAAATAAAAATTGGTAGTACATCTGAATGGAAGTGGATTTTGTAATGAAGCTGCATATGATAGAGAATTAATTTTAATTTTGTAGCTTTGTAATGGGACAATATGATTGCCATTGACCATTTAGTGTAATTAATTTTTGCTTCTATTTTTTTAGGTCACATTCAAATGATCTGTTTGTGCTTCTGTATTTTAGGAATATTAGTCTTTCAGTTAAAAAGACGGCCACCTGATTACGTCTCAAAGAAGCTGAAGAAGCAAGTTGATGTAAAACTATTAAAAGGAAAGGAAAGAATTGATAGGTCTGGTTATGGCTCTTCTCTTCCACCTGAGAAACTACCTTACCTGGTTGAACTAAGTCCAGGTAAGAATTATGTTATTAAAATGTTATTTGTGTTTGGAGTGATTGACTTTCAGAATTACTCTTGACAATTTCTGAGACTTCCAGTCTGGGGTATGTGTATGCAATTTGCACACCTTTATAGAAAAGAAGAGAAATAGAGTATATTTCTTTGTGTTTTTCTTGGTTAGCCAGAGAAAGCCATTGGAACTTCTTTGCATGTTAAATATTTTAGATAAAGTATATCTACACAGAACCAGAATAAGAGTTGTTATATATATTCAGTCTATAATCTTTGTGTTTCTGAAGTGTTGTTGTTGTTAATTGCGAAGTTGTGTCCGACCCATCGCGACCCCATGGACTATGTTCCTCCAGGCCTTCCTGTCTTCTACCATCCCCTGGAGTCCATTTAAGCTCGCACCGACTGCTTCAGTGACTCCATCCAGCCACCTCATTCTCTACCGTCCCGTTCTTCTTTTGCCCTCAATCGCTCCCAACATTAGGCTGTTCTCCAGGGAGTCCTTCCTTTTCATGACCAAAGTATTTCAGTTTCATCTTCAGGATCTGGCCTTCTAAAGAGCAGTTCTGAAGTGTAGCAATAGTAAAATAATTTCCTTAAAGTCTAGGAAAGCTTAAATATGTTAGCTTAAATCTGGGGTCTTATTTAAAATAACCAAAGGAGTGTTGCACAAGGAAAAGGTCATTACCATAAAGACATAACATTAAAATCTTTTCATATATTGATAGAAATGTTCCTGATTAGTTGAGAATGTAGATTACTAAAATATGCTATTAAAGATAAATGTATTAAATAAAAAACTTTGCTTTGAAAGAGAACCATTTCACTTTGATTATAGCTGGCAGAGAAGAACATATCAGGAATGGTATAATCTAGGAAATCCATTCCACTGGAGCTGCCCAAATATTGCTTTGCTTTCCCTTCTGTTTCATTGCCTTGTAGAGTGAGTCCTCCCTCCGTCTCTTCCCCTATCAAAGAGATTTTTCTTACTTGCTCACCATCTTTTTTGTGCCTTGTCTGGAAAAGAGACCATTGAAGTGGAAGAGCAAATGTGACCTCTTCATCTACTGCCTCCTTCCCTTTCTCTCAGACCGCCTTTGGCTCCAGTAAGCCTTCCCTGGCTAAGCCCTATTTTCCTGCTGCTGCTTTATGGAGGATTTGTCTCCTCAGAAGGAACGCCTGCAACAGAGCATGAGATTGGGGGAGGGTAGTCTAGAGGGCAGGGTGCGAGAGGCCTCAAGGTCCTAATTGCTTGATCCAGACAACCAAACTACTGCTGCTGGGAGATCCACTGAGTTGGATTGAAGTGCAGTGCGGCCAGGCCACTGTTCTTTCTGGAGGGCATCCCATGATCCAGTGTGCCCATGCCTTGCTAGGCAGCATCTTTAGTGCTTACAAAATGAGTTTGTGGGCCAAAAATGATTTGGAGGACAGAAGGCATGACTCAGAGAACTACATTCGTGCATTTATTTACAGTTTTATGTTCTAGCTGTCTAGTCAAATATTTTGTGCCTAATCTAAATACTGGGATACTTTCAAAGATTATCATCAGAAGAAAAATAGCTATTGCTAAGATACTATAAGTGGTTGTACAAGAATTCATATAGTGGGAATAAGTAGTGAAATATGTACAGTGGAAGTACTTTCTCTTTTGTAAAAGTAACCAGTTTCATACCCTTCCCCCCCCCCCATTATTTTATGTTTATGTTTCACATGGACCATTGTAGAATAGAATATTGCTTTCAGATGTAGTCAACCATCTTTATATTTTAGTCATTATTTCATAAGGTGCTACTTGAAATATCAAATTATTTCCCTTATAACATTAGAGCTGCATGCCACTTCTATACTTCTGAATTCCTGGGTTTATAGTGTGTTGATTGATAATAATTGATTGTACTCACTTATTTTTGCATGATCACTGATAAGATCATAACTTCTCATTAAAGTGGAGAAAGTACAGTGTCTTGGTTTGTTGAAATACTTGATTTGTTGAAAGATGATTCTGAAGAACAACTCTTCTATGAGTGTCCGTCAGGCATATTTGACATGGTTACAGCAGAAATGTGGCAGAACCTACCGGTATTAAAAATAAAGATATTAATTTTGAGATAAGGGCAGGGGACCGAAAAAGGAAAGTAAACGAGAGATTCTATATGAATGATGTGGTCTTTGAAACCCTAAATTTTAATAACAAAAGTACAGAATGATTCTTTCATAAAGCATTAAATATGTTGTGTAATGGTGCATGGTTTTAAGGATTATTAATGCTATAGCAATAGCATTTAGACTTCTATACCACTTCACTATGCTTTACAGCCCCCTCTAAGCAGTTTACAGAATCAGCATATTGTCCCCAACAATCTGGGTCCTCATTTTATCCACTTTGGAAGGAAACCTTGAGCCGGTGAGACCCGAACTGCCAAACTGCTGGTAGCTGGCAGTCAGCAGAAGTAACCTGCAGTACTGTATTCAGGGGTCCCCAACCTGGTACGCAGACCAGTACCAGTCCACAGCTTGTTGGGAACCAGGCTGTGCAAGCAGTGGGCAATCGCATGAAGCTTCATTTGCACATGCATGGGGGCTAAGTTGCATAGTTGAAACCATCACCTCCCCCAGCCACCACTGCCAAGCCCATGGACCAAGAAAGATTGGGGACTGCTGTGCTATAGCATGTGGGAATGATCAATATTACTTAAAAAACTTTGTGACATCATGAATGGTAATGGACTTGGATGTTTTTCATCAGTAAACTCACCTTGGCAATGGGCTAGCTACAGGTTTGGCCAGTCACAAATTCTCAGCCTAGAACAAAAGATTTTTATCACTGGGTGACATTTGAAATGCTTAGCATGTTATAGGGCCCCCACTAAACAGCTGGCAGTGATGACTATGGTCAGTTACAAACTACCCTTCAGAAGACAATGTGTGATGCTACTCCTGATCACTACTACTGCTTTTCCATCATGGTCTCTAGTTTTACCTTCTTCTTTCTTTTCTCTCCTGGCTTATTGTACCCCGAAAGAATTTGGGTATATATTAGATGAAAAACTTAGCATTTTATTTCTTCAGTATGATGCTTTTTAAATTAAACAATATAACAAAATAAATAAAATATACTTTTTCTGGGTGTGTCAGGGAAGGTGTCTACAGTACCTAGGGAGAAGGCTGACCAATGCTGTATTTTCATCATTTTATCTGATTAAAATCGTGAGTTTTGGGAGAAGAATGAGACCAAAAATGTATGTAAGCGAAGGAAAAACTGTTGAAAGAAAAAAGCAGCATTGCACAATGTTAACATGTATCTAGGTTTTTTGTAATGTTGAAAAGTTCAAGAGTAAAAGAATCTGGATTCTTTTCCTATCCATTTTTATATACATAGAGATGCGTATGCATACATTAACATGTGCATATATACACAGTATGATGTATATCTTCATCCAACTTTTCTTGACCTCCACATTTTAGTAAGAATGTATTGATACCAGGATTTTAATGGAATCCTTTTCCTACAATATGCTTAAAATATACCTCATGTATTAAATGTACTGTACAGCAGGGATTCCCAACCCCCGATTCGTGGACCAGCACTGGTCTGTGGCATGTCAGAAACCGGGCTGTGCAAATAAGCAAACTTCCATCCGTGGGATGTAGGCAGCACATGAAATCACACCCCCTCTGGTCCATGGAAAAACTTCTCCATGGAACCAGTCCCTGGTACCATGGAGGCAACTGGTGTATAGTATCTTCCTTGCTTAAGGAAGTATCTTTTTAATGTTTCTGATTAGGAAATGTAGACAAATGGCAAAAAGAAAACTAATCATTTGAATTTTTAGGTTTGCTTGAAGATTTCCCTAAAACTGAAGTTAACTGAATATGTACTGTATCTGCTAAGTTGCTAAGACCACATAATTGGAACTTTGTTTTTTCCAGAACTGAGTTTACAACTGCATTGCTTTCTGGTCTGTTCCAAAATATTATCTAAACTGTTTGTCCTTTTAAGTCCCTATATATCTTGGGGACCAAATACTTGAAGAGGTCTCTCTCAATGTCCTTGCAATATGAAATTGAGAGTGATAAAGGGATGTACTGTTTTGATGATGCCATCCTGCAAATTAGAATATTTTTCTCACGTATAGTTTTCTTATATTCATTAAGATTTGTTCTAATCACTGGATGAAGTTTTAACTTTCTTTTAGCCCTATTTTTATTTTTGCTTTGGTATTTGTCACCATTTATCATTGTCACTGTCTTCCTATTTTATTACTATTATGTTTGTAAGTTCTGAAATTTTTAATTGAAAAGAAGAAGAAAAATAGTTTTCAGTCTTTTAGTAGGAGCAATTATGTATTTAATTTTATAGCTTTCATTATGGATTGAATTATAATATAGATTAAAAATGTTTAGTTAGTAAACTTTCTTTTACATAATGTGTGACTAAATTAATAGTAGTTTTTAATAGTCAAACAGTATACTTATTCTAAGGGACGCGGTGGCTCAGTGGCTAAGATGCTGAGCCTGGCGATCAGAAAGGTCGGCAGATCTAATCCCTAGCGCCGTGTAACAGAGTGAGCTCCTGTTACTTGTCCCAGCTTCTGCCAACCTAGCAGTTTGAAAGCATGTAAAAATCCAAGTAGAAAAATAGGGACCACCTTTGGTGGGAGGGTAACAGTGTTCCATGCGCCTTTGGAGTTTAGTCATGCCGGCCACATGACCATGGAGACATCTTCGGACAGCTCTGGCCTTTCGGCTTTGAAACGGAGATGAGCACCACCCTCTAGAGTCGGGAACGACTAGGACGTATGTGCGAGGGGAACCTTTACCTTTACCTTAGTCTAGTGAAAAGAAGGACTGGGGTGACATGATAGAAGTTGTCTAATATTTGAGGGGCTGTCACTGTTACGGCAAAGAAGAGGAGATCAACTTATTTTCCAAAGCATCAGAAGGCAGGACAAGAAGCAAGGGACAGAAACCAATCAAGGAGAGAAGCAACTAAGAACGAAGGAGAAACTACCTAACAGTGGAGACAATTAACCAGGGGTGGGATTCTACTGGTTCAGCCTGGTTTGGCCTGGTTTGGGCGAACCATTTGTTCCATTAGGGCCAGTTCAGGTGAACTAGTTCTGTCAGTGACGAGTTGGGCCCAGCCACATGCCCATGCTCTCTAGTTACCTTTATTTGCTTCGTTTGAAGCCCAGCTGATCGGCATGGCAGCTCGGATTGCAGTGCCTCAGCTGTTTTTCGGCTCTGGGGCTGCAGTAAAAGGTAATTTTTTTCAATGCAATGCGCATGCGCAGTGCACGTTTGGCGTGCATGTGCGTGACACGAACTGGTTGTTACACCGGTTGAATCGCATCACTGCAATTAACCAGTGGGACGACTTGCCTCCAGAAGTTGTGGGTGCTTCATCACTGGAGGTTTTTAAGAAAAGACTGGACAACCCCTTGTCTGAAATGGTATAGGGTCTCCCGTTTGAGCAGGGGGTTGGACTAGAAGACCTCCAAGGTCCCTTCTAGCTCTATTCCGGTTGACTGATTTCCCCTTAGCTTCACTGCTGAACTGAGGCGTGGGCCCCTGGCCCCTTCCTTATGCCCTGAATAAGGAAGCAGCAAGTGAGTGTGGCTGCCTTCGGCCACCGTCACACCACACATTGGCTCCTGATCAAGCCTGAACTACGGCAATTAGGTTGTCTCTACTGGCTGTTTGCAGGCAGATTCATTTACCTCTCTCCTATCCCCTGGATGTCTCAAGGGAGGTTTCTGCAGACTCTTCTCCAAACAGGTTTGTTTTTAATAAAAAAAAGAAGAAGCAGAAGAGGCTCATTTTTACATGTTTGCTTCGCTGGCTTTCCAGCAATAATGGATGTATAAGTAGACATTTATATGGGGTGGCATGACAGATTGGAAATAAAATGAAGGATAGAAACATGCGAGCAGATGGCTGCTGATCTCTTTGTCATGAGCTCGCTGCACCGTGCAAGTCGGATGATACATTTAAGGGTTAGCCTTCAGTACTTCTGAGGGTCTGGGACCCACAACCTGCCCAAAGGGGCTTCTTTCTGCTGGAAATGCTGTGATTACACCATATGGTTATATATCTTGCGGCAATAATCTCACCCCGGTAACTCTCCATCATGCAAGCAATAACCAAGCATATGTTTCAAGTCAAGTTTTTTATTTTCTTTAGTACCTGTGTTCATGATAGAAAACCGAGTGATTTTTTCCCACTTCTGATGAAAATCCAGATTTATAGCCGCAGAAAAATGTCCTCCAACGGAAACACGTTCAAGAATATCAGCACAGAGCCGAGTTAAAAACCGCCAGGATAGTGCTGCACAACAGCTGAGATTTGTAGCCCTCCGCTGAGAGCTGCCTGGAGTTCTAAGTGAAGGACAACGTGCAACTAACGGTGGTGAGGGAGGGAACGTAGCCCACCAGAACGCTCCGTGTGGATCTGGGTGAAAAAGATTACCCTGGAGGAAATGTGGGCCCAACGTCCAGGTGGAAAGTGGAAATTGAAGCAGAGGCTTTGCACATGCCTGGAAATCAGACCTCTGGAAAAGTAGTTAGCTGGGAGTCTGTTAAGGGTGCGATGGACTAGCAGTTAAGATGCTGGGCGTATTGCCTGGAAAGTTGGCGGTTTGAGGCCCGAGCTCCACGTGATAGCAATAGCACTAACATCTCTCTCTCTCTCTCCCCCCCCTTCTCATCTCTCTCTCTCATCTCTCTCTCATCTCTCTCTCCTCTCTCTCTCTCATCTCTTTCTTTCTTTCTCTCTCTCTCATGTCTCTCTCATCTCTCATCTCTCTCATCTCTTTCTTTCTCTCTCTCTCATCTCTCTCTCTCATCTCTCTCTCTCATCTCTCTCTCTCTCATCTCTCTCTCTCTCTCAGTTGGAAGGGACCTTGTAGGTCATCTAGTCCAGGGGTCACCAACCTTTTGGACCTCAGGGACCACTAAATTCATAATTTTAAATCCTGTGGACCACGAATATGATCTGCCTAATGACCCGCTGGGTGAGTGTGGCTAGTTGGTCATGTGACTGGGTGGGTGTGGCCAACTCAATGTCACTCACGTTGAGGGGTGCTTCTCCAGCCTCTATTTACCCTTCCCCTCCCAGTCATTTCTCACCTACCCGCCTGGGCTCCTTAGGGCCCAAAAGGAAGCAGTTGGT
>JANHJO010005681.1:25983-38939 GCA_032468235.1 Pseudoxyrhopus heterurus | reverse complement strand
CCCTGACTGCTCTTTAGAAGGCCAGATCCTGAAGATGAAACTCAAAGACTTTGGCCACCTCATGAGAAGGAAGGACTACCTGGAGAAGAGCCTAATGCTGGGAGCGATGGAGGGCAAAAGAAGAAGGAAGGGATGACAGAGAATGAGGTGGCTGGATGGAGTCACTGAAGCAGTTGGGGCGAGGAGCTTAAATGGACTCCAGGGGATGGGTTGCGATGGGTCGGACACGACTTCGCAATTAACAACAATATTATAAGTCCCAGTTGCCTCTATGTATTATTTGTAACTGTTTTGCGTTCTAATGGTTTTAATTGTAATAGTTTTCGCCACCCTCAAAGTCAGTTGAATTGAGATACGTGGCTATCGAAATTGTATAAATAAATATGATCAGCTTGTGTGACAGAAGTAAGAAAAGAGAATTTGCATCCATTGAAATGAGAGAAAGCTATAATGTAGCAGAAAAATGATGGTATGATGAGAACAGAATCTTCCCTAGTGCTGCATTTTTAGCAATACCCAGTTAAACAAACCCCAAACTCTGGGAAATACATTTCATTGAGGCCTTTTAAGTTCCTCTGTGAATTACCTACACTACTCTTAAAACCAGTTTTTTCTCTTCTATATTTTTGGCTTTCTGGCCAGAGCTCGAGATTGACTTTAGTCCCTGTAAGAGACTTTCAGAGTCACAGTCTACCAAGAGGGGGATTTAACTCCTAGGGGCTAAAAATGGAATGTATTTTCCTAGTAGGTGGAAACCTGCTCGCAGATCCCACAAGAACAAGAGGAAGAGAGATGGGGGATGGCTTCATTCCTTGTTCCCAGAGCCACCATCTTGAGACCAGGTAAAGGGGAGAGAGCACAGCTGTTCGTGCAGTAGCAGAAGCGAGAGAACAGCCATAAAACAGTGGGGTGCCCAGCCACAGATGGGCATCTGTAAGAGGATGGCTTTGAAAGGACTGTTCCTGTGGCTTCAGAGGAGAAGAGAAGGAACAGGCTGAGAGGCAAATCTCTCTGCAGAGTGGGAAGTGTGAACGCAAAGGGCTGCTTTCATCACCAGATTTGGCAGGTATGCAAATTCATTACAGTGCAAGAGCACACCGTGTAAAAATGACAACCTTTTCATTTTGTCATGGAGATGACAAATGAATACAATGGGTGAATACTTGAATAAAATGCCTGACATATTAACTAAGTCCATGTATTGTATTGTGCTAGATCCTGGCTTCTTTGGGAACATGTGGTATCTTTGAACCATTTCAGAAATCAACTGGGCTACTAAATCGTGTACTAATTGTAAGCTCAGGTAGAAGACATTGCAGAAGTCAACCCTTGAGGTTACCAGAGTGTGTTTCACCACTTAAATGCCATCTTGTTCTAAGAAAGGGCATGATGAAAGACACCCTTGGCCTTGGCCTCCTCCTTGGAAATAGGGAGAGCTTTGGATCCAGAAGCAATTACAAATGTTGTATCTGCTCTTCCGGAAAGTAAGAAGGAGAAAATATGTCACTCTACTTTCATTGTAACTTTCTGCAGCTTCATGTTATTAGACCCAGTGTAGCTCATTAACTGCAGACAAACATTCATAGGAGCCACATCATTATCCAAACATGTTATAGACAGACAGATTTAAGTCTACCAATAGTGCCAAGCTCCAAATCTTCTGGGGTCTCCTGGCCATAGCATGCAGCTCTTGGAAAGCATTCAAGAAACAACTATCTTTAGATGACACCAGCTCAAACCTACCTGAGGGTTAGGAAGGGCATTTCTGCCATTTCTGCCTTCTATCCTTACATCTTCCAGGCTGTCCAAAAGGATACAATAGTGCTCTTCAAAGCCACTGACTGAGAGGGTATCCATCAGCCATCTCAGATGCATGTTTAAAATGAACTTATTCCCTAAAGCATAAGGTAAAGGTAAGGTGAAGGTTCCCCTCGCACATACGTGCTAGTCGTTCCCAACTCTAGGGGGCAGTGCTTGTCTCCATTTCAAAGCCGAAGAGCCAAGGCTGTCCAAAGACATCTCCGTGGTCATGTGGCCGGCATGACTAAATGCCAAAGGCGCACAGAACACTGTTACCTTCCCACCAAAGGGGGTCCCTATTTTTCTACTTGCATTTTTACATGCTTTTGAACTGCTAGGTTGGCAGAAGCTGGGACAAGTCACGGGAACTCACTCTGTTACGTGGCGCTAGGGATTCGAACCACCGAACTGCCAACCTTTCTGATCGACAAGCTCAGCGTCTTACCCACTGAGCCACCGCATCCCAACTTCTACTCTGGTGCTAAATGTCTAAATCTCAGCTTTCAATTTAAAGCTAAAACTTGAATTCATAGTCTCACTAGAAGTTGCATTTACTTGTGTTTTGCCTCAGAATAGTAAATTTTGAAAAGCAGCTTTTTTTTCAATGTAACAATCTTTATAGCTGTTGGCACTATAATCTCTAAAGTCTTTGCTAGCATACTGTTCGAATATTCTGAGACTTGTACCACTGTACCATTAGAAAGCACCAGTTTGAGGAACAATAGATACAAATAGAAAAAGGGTAAATACAAAAACAATTCTAGTAACAGAATAAGATTCTTATAGTATAGAATTTAGTTTCCACTTGTTTTCTTTCATGAAACTACAAGTTATACACTAATTTTTTGTCATTGGACATTTGGAAATATTTATTATGGCTAACTAGTTTCTGTGATGCAAATCAAGACAGAATGAGAGACTTCTCTGAACTACAGTCACTTTAATTTTAGCATTTTATTTTGGGGTCTCATAAGGAAATAATCAATGGGTTTATTCTATTGAAAACAAAAGTGAATGGCATTTGAGATAAAATCCCATCCAACAGTTAAAGCCATGATTTAAAAAGTTTGCTTGACATATCAATATTTATTCATTTGCACATTGATTTCACCACAGTAATTTTCCCTTGTTCTTACTATTAACAATTATATTTAAAGAATAAAAGGAGAAACATAATTGTAAAAAAATAATCTGCAAAGTTAAAATAGGTAATTTAAAATCTGCCAATAAAAGTTAATCCATTTTGGATAAATTGTACAAGGTTATTGCTTAGCGGTCATCATTTCTGGGGAAAAAACTCTATAGCTGAATATTTGTATTTGTAACTGAATACATTCTTTTCTACTGTACTAAATCCCTCTTCATAATTACTCAGAAGAAAACTCCACTAATGATCATACATCTTGCTTCCAAGTTAGATGTCAATTGCTAAAAGTTTTAAATAAAGGAAAATTGGAAGCTTCTTCATGGTCATTGATGATAATTTCCTAACAAGAAATGCATGCTCAACTTTACCAAACAATCTATATGAAAACATAACGAGGTAAACAGAAATATTCAGCTCCTCATCCAGGCGTAACCTAGCTGCAGGCTCTGTCTCTGAGATAACTGATTTTCAGTATGCTGTTCAGTGCTTCTCCAGAGAAACAGACTTGATCTTGATGCTAGAATTATTTCATTGAAATCAATTAAGCTGAATAATGCAGCTAATGAACAAAGGCATGCTTTCATATATATTGCAGATGATTGTGAGATGTGTGAGAAGTCTGCCCAATTGGAGAAAGCAATCATCACATGGTCATTGATATGTGGACTGGCAGGTTGACAAGCCAAAGGCTAGAAAGAATTAAACATTGCAGGCACATATTGGTAGGGATAGGAATTAGAGGACAAATAAAAGTATACAATATCATCAAGAGAGTAAAAGAATTGAAATGGAAATGGGCTGCTCACATCACAAGAGGAACTGATGCCAGGTAAACCAGAGCAGTCATAGAATGGATCCCACTTGATAAAAAGCATCCACAAAAGAGACCTAAAACCAGATGGATCGATGATATCAGCAAGTATCACAGGCCTAATTGGCGAAAGAAAGCTCAGGACCATCTAGGTTGGAAACATGCAGAAGAGGCCTTCATCGTGCAGTGGATAGACTATAGCTAAAATGATGATGATGATGATGATTGGTAGGGATGTTTGAGTATGCAAGTTTGATAATCCTGCTGTATTCTTTGATCTAAGTTTGCTTTTTTCTATTTGTTGCCAGCTGAGGCCACTATTTTTTTCCTTTAGTTTCAACTATCTTATCAAAAAGGATGTGTAACAGATTTGTAAAAGGCTGCTGTGGAAATAAGATAAGATAGCATTTATTGTCATTTTTTACTGTGAGCACACTGGCCCAGATTAAAAATGAAATTTGGTTGCCTGCTCTCACCGATACACATACATAACATACACACACACACACACACACACACACACACACACACATACATATAAATATTAATCACCGTCCATTTTGAATACATAGCGGAAAGAGAAAACTTGACAGTTTACAAGGTTGATGGTATATGAAACAAACCTGTGACTGAATCTGGATGTTCTGCTTTGGGTACCACAAAGTTTCCTCCCAGAAGATAACAAACAAGATGTGTAGCATCCCAGACAATCCTGCAGAAATCATAACATTATTTGTACTTTGTTTCAGGCTCCTCAAAGAGTTTTTTTTTTAAAGAAAATAGTGGGGGAAGACAAAATATTGAAGAAAATTTAAAAATTCGTTGTATGTACAGTATATCACAAATGCATTTTCAAACTGGATACATAGCTACAATAAACATGGGAAGTATTTTGTCTGTGCTTCCAAATATTCAGAGGTATAATGAAACTTAAATTTCTCTAAAAGGCACTATTTTATTTTTTGTGAATTTACAATGAAGTAGATTTGTGACTTTCAAATGCTTATCTCTTAAAGTACTATTATGAAAATATTTTTAGTAGAGAAATTGATCTCACGTGATACTGCTTGTTAAAAGTTGAAATTGAATGCTTTCCTGACCTAGAAAATAAAGAAATAAAGAAAATGGTAGAGATACTTCCTCTTTAAATTTGAACTCGGCTCTTGTGGTTTCATAAACCTGTTACTATAATTGTTCTGACAATAATATAGATACTATTAACATTCTTGTTGGCATTGTTATTTCCCTGTCTAGATTACCATTCTTATATTCTTAGGAATTTCCCGTTCATGTAGTCAAGGTCAATTGTAGGATGCTACTTCAGTTCAAGAAGCTTCTTCAGTTCAGATTGTTAAATTGTTAAATCCTAAATCAAATTCTGGGATTTATTTTATGATTTCACAAGCAGTTTATACCTCTACATCTTTGATTGCTGTCCTATTTGTATTCAATTGAAGCTGAGTTGGCCTGCTCATCTTGGCTTATACTTGATTCAGTTAAGGAAATAATAAATATATTCTTCCATGATGAAATGGTCACATAGACCACAGAGGAGGCAGTGGTTTTTCTATTGTTGGATTCAGTGGATTTTACCATCCTTAGAGGGAGCCCACCTTGGAGATTTTGGCAAATACTGCTGTATCACAAATGCTCCTTTTTCAAGCAACGTGATTACCAAATATCTATGCAACATTTTTTGGGAAGAATGTGATACTTTTGACCCTGGTTGGTCTGCCTCCTGGCTGGTTTTTGGAACAGAACCACCCAAGTTCATTGTTATAATGACTTCTTGATGGAGAAAGACAGAAGTGGCAGGACTGTGTTGATCCTGTTTGATCTTTCAGTAGCTTTTGATATTATTGCCAAACTCAAGCTTTCTAGGATACCAGTGCCATTTCTACTTGCAAGGAAGGTATCAGAAAATGATCTTGGGGGAACTCTGCCTATATACTCTGGCAGCTATCTTGTGGTACTATTTTGTCTCTAAGGCATTTTTAGGGTCTGTCTGAATCTCCTGGGAGTGTTTCTTCAAGAGTTTAGAGCCAAATGTCATCACTATACCCATGATATTCAGCCTCATTATGTATTTTCATAGCACCTGAATCAGGAATAGTCCTCTATGTTTTCAACCAGGATCTAGTTGCAGTGGTGAGGGAGGTCAACTGAACAGTGACTAGATGAAATAGGTGGCATATGAACTACTATAATAAGCTCCAGTGACTTATCTTGATTTGAGCAGTTTCCTAATAGTCAACTACATTTTTGTGAGCATGAATAAGTCATACTCTTCTCTGACTTCCTACTGACATCAACTAATATATGAATTTTAGCTATGTACACTTTGGAGTAAAACAGACATTAACAAGATGTGTGTACAGTACTGTAAAGTCATAATATAATATGAGTGGAAAGATTTCAGTTTATATCCAGAATATGGTTCAGGGTGTGCTGAGTTTTGAAATATCTCCTATTGTGGCATTCCTTCCTGGATTGCAATAAGAATGCAACATTATAATATCTACAGTAGATTTGGTGACCTTAGAATAAGGGCCAATTCAAATTTTATTCATAACAAATGTTTGTCTTTTTGCCCAACTTCTTTCTCTTATCCCAAAGGACAACCATGACCTGGATGACCGAGAATCTCTGAAGATTTCTTTCTCTTATACTCAGTACTATTGTTGGAACTAATGCCTTTATACATGTGACAGAATTAATTGAAACTGTTTTCCTAATAAGGACAGAAATGTAGGTGCTACTTATCAGGATGGCTCTTGTGCAGGGTGAGAACAAGGAGCTAAAAATATTCTCTGTACTATGTTAATGTTTGTATCACTCAATTCTTGCTATAGCTACAATGAAAGTGAAATGGATAAGTACATTTTCTAATCATAGGGCATTAATGAGCATCCAGCTGAGAAGTTCCCCTTCTCAGGATATTGTTCACCAACAGGGCTTAATTCAACACCAGAGACAGGAAAGCTTGAGACTAGTTCTGAGTGAAAAACAAGCTTTTGGCCTCAGCAGCAGATCTAACAATCCATTTGGAAGAGAATAAGAATGAAACATAATGTTCTCACAATTATATTTCAAGTACATCTGCCAGCTTTAAATGAAGCTAGGACTCATTGTCTAAATTCCATTTTCAGAAGCAAAATTATTAGGAAGCTTACACTTATTAGTTATACAAACTTTCTCTGCATAGTTTATTATGTAGACAGATGAATGTTTCAGAACAAATATTCAATGTTTTAGAAACAGACTTATAATCATTGTCAGGTAAACTGGAATGGATTAAATTTCCTACACTACAATTGATCTGGTAAAGATATTCTCTTGGGGTTGCAGTCGAATGAGGCATTGGAAAAATAATCGAGTCTTGCCCAAAACCTTTTTTCAGGCCAATGCTGATTCTTGGTCTTTGAATGGAAAGCTGGGGACTTGAAAAGTAGATCAAGCCAGTGAAAATGCCCTCATGTAACTTAAGATGAGCCAGTTTGATGATATAAAATACATCTTGATCATCTTCTATGTTATAGCCAGGAAGTACTTGTAAAAGCCTGCTAACATTTTCTAGTGGTCTAATATACCCACGTTTTCTTTCTTTCTTTTTTTAAATTTCTCCCTGGATAACTTAAATTGTCTGATCATTCTTGCTGAAACTTTTTACACCTCTTCCCCTTTTCTTGAATTATTCTTAAAGTATAGCACCCAGAATTGGACATAGAATCAATGTGGTAGCAATTGTTAATATAAATTGAGTTTAATGTTTACTAAATATAAATAATACATTTGTTTATATTTCAATATTTCTTTCTAGCCATATTAAACATTATACTTCGGTACCAAGCTATATAATGCCAGTGGGAATTTTACCTTAAACTTTACATTTTCAGAAGACAAGCAGCAATATATCAAAATTTGTGGTGTTCCAATTGAAAATTCAGATGCAGTGATGGAGAATGTTTGAATAAGAATACTGCTAATATGGCTATATTTAAGGATCTAGTATGTGGGGATGAAAATAAAATGAACTATATTTAAGTGGTTTTAAAGAATATGGCATGACAGAACTCTATCAGCTATCATCTCTGTTTCCTGAACTGCCTCATCCAGGCCTAAGAATGGCAAAACATCCGGTGTTCTCTCAAACTGCTTTAATCATCTCCCTGATATGTACCTTTCTAAACAACTGAGGTGAAAAGATGTGGGTAGCTCTCCCTCATTTACATGTCTCTGCTAAATTGTGAGTGAGCTTATTCTGGAATGGCTTCCTGCTGCCAAGTCTATTACCATATCAAGCATTAAGGATTCTTATTATTTTTCCAGATAGGAATGTCAAGGTTGACTCCCCATTTGGCAGTTGGAAATAAGATGCTTCAAGGCACCTTTTGGCACTATAGTAGTGAAGAATAAACTGCCTGTTATTTAGAAAAATATTTGTGGAGGGGGGAAGAATTAGGATGTTTTTATCTCAATTTTGTTCAGTCTGTCAAAATGTTTACTTAGCATAAGACTTCAATAATTCCAAAATGCTAGAAGCTTATGTACCCATACATTTGAGCTGACTTACATTCCAACATTAGACTGGGCTCTTAAAATCTACTTAGCTGAGAATAATCTCACTGAAATGAATGAGATTTACATCTCACAAGGCAAGTAGAAAATAATGTTTTCATCTCTTTTCTGCAGGTTGTAATTGTTCTCTTAATAATGCTTTGATTGCAAAATAAGTGACAAAAAGTTCATCTGAAATCAAACTTCGGGCAATATTTTCCCGTCTCTCACTCTCTTATTATATCTACAACATGATATAATTATTTTTGGCAGGTGATTGTAATCATTTTTGGAAACATCTAGCACTGGATATGTTTAATTATAGCTAGTATAAAGTAAACAAACTGTTCTTGGCATATCAGATCATGAATTGTGAATATAATTGTGGACATAAATTGGATTCATAAATTGTAGGGACAAATGTCTTCTATGTTAACCTGTTCAAAGGACAATCAAAGCTCTTCATTGATTGTCCTTTGAACAATTTACCTACATCCATTGTTTTCCCTTCAACTTACTTCACCTTTGGCTAACATAAATCTTTTTTTCTAGTCCATCCATCCATCCATCCTCTTAACATGCCTCTCCTTTTTCTGGTGTTTTCAAGACAGTGTTGATACCTGGCAATTGCCTGAACTAGCCCCTGCAATTTTCTTGGCAATATTGCAAGATTTTTGAAAATGGTTTGCCATTGCCTTTGAATCATTCTGGATGTACAGGTTCTTGTATTTCTTCAATTTACATGTCTGCATATGTGATTATCATTTATCATCTACCTATCTATATAAATTAAATGCTATTTTTCTTAAGTTGATTGGCCACCTGCTCTCCCTATGAACTACTCTTAGCTTCTCTATTTCAATAGATGGCTATTTCAAGGATTACTCTACCAAGAAGTCATCAGCATCGACCAACATTGCTCTCAGAGTCATTATAAATACTGTACTTTCCCATACGGGGAGGAAATTCTCTGGAAGGAATTAATTACATATGACCATGTTTAATAGTTTATGGATTAGTTTGGCTTCTATAATTTAAATTCCCATAATTTCAAACAGTATGGGGATAAAAATATTGGGAAGGCATTACATTGGGACAGTTGGATTAGAGGATGCTACCAATCCCAGCAATTACATATTGTTTACTGAACTTAAGAAATGAGTCTCTGTTCCAGTTAGTTCATGGACTACTGTGATTATGTTCATAACATGCTGTCTAACAGAGTTAAGCTTACTACAATATAACTTTTCCTGATAAAACAAGTATATAATGCCTAATTGGTAGCTTGGGTGCTTAATCTATTGTTAGTGCTGTACAATCAGCAGAACCTATATCTTTTAGGTAAGCTTTTTTTGTGCAATTATATTTCTTTTCTACTGCCCTCTTTTTGGCCATCTCATTTGACTGGCACCTTTCACAGTAAAATTGATTGCCCCTTTATCTCTCTTTATCCCTTTGTTTTCTCTGCTCACTTTCACTGTATTCTGATCAGAACTTCTTGCTGTCTAATTTTCAAAGCTAAAAAAACTGGTTGATTCTTGTGTTTATATATAAAGGACTTGTTTATTGCAACTGGAGACAGAAAATATAATAGTTAAAATGTGTTTCCATGCAAATCCTTCTCTGAACACAAAGACCTTCAAATACATAAGAGGAAAACCTGCATCATACATTCTAGAAAGCCTGTGAGATCAGGGCTCTGACATCAGAAAGAGATTTTAAGTTGGTCATGATTTTCTTTAAAACAACAATGAATGGTTTTCTTTTGTTTTTCAAATGATCTATATGGCAGCCTATCAACACAATGATTCTGGGCAACAAAACTATATACTACTTAAACTCTCAAGTCTACTGATTATTTGTTACCTTCAATTATGTGGAATTGGAAGATATAGGCCAACACTTATTGAACTCTAATGGACTAATTTACAGAATGCCAGGACCTATGGCTTTTGTGGGAATGAAATATGGGAAAGTTGTTGCTACTTCAGTGTCACTGCATTGCTGCTGTTCAGTGTTGCCATATGCTGCAGGTAGGCAGGCAGGCAAGTTTCTGATGCTCCATGACAGCTTCTACAAGCAAACTCAGTGAGGAAACTGGCAGGAGTTGCTCCCACTGCTTTTTTGCCCACCCACAAACATTCTGTTTCTCTGTTTAAGTAAGGAAATATCTCTGAAATGACACAATGGGCCACGTTGTCTAGTTATATATACAAAGATGTCAATAATATAACACAACACACATGAACAATACGATAGAATCTATAGTCCTAATAAACCATCTCAAACTTCCCTTCCCCCCAAAATACCCAACTTTATACACTGATCTCAGTTGACATTGCTGATCAAGATCTGAGGGGGGAAATTAACAGAGTTTATCTGAAACTTACAGGGATGCTGTTCCATCTGGCCAGCACTGCATTGTGATAGGGACAGTGTTGTGATAGGGTCCACACTTGACAATATTTTTTCACAGAATGGATCCAAAGTAGCTCTTCCCTGCTGATCTTGTGGGATGAGCAGAAACCATCGGAATCAGGCAGTCCAACAAATAATCTACCCCCCCCCCCATGTTGAGTTTTTTAGATGTTAACCAGTACCTTAAATTGTGCTAGAAGTCTATTGCAAGCCAGTACATATCACAAAACAATGGTATTATGTTGGTAGATTCTGCTAAGCCAAAATTGCATGTGTTGCTGCATTCTGAACAGTTGCAGTTTCTCAATGTACTTATTCCCCCTGTCCTTGAAGAAAGCATTGGATGGATTATTTGGACTGTATTGGGAAGGCCATTTTAATTTCATGACTGATCAAAGCAGAACTCAGAGCATGCCTCGGGCTTCAATTCTCTTTCTAGGTAATTTGGAGAATTTGGATTATAAAATATCTACTAAGTGGTTAGATCTGAATTTTATTGATCCAAGAATAAAAAAAGGATGTATCTGAGACTCTTATCATCATCATCGTCATCATCATCATTTTCATCTTTATCATCTTCATCATATTTAGAGTCTATCTGGGAACAGAGCTTCTTCCTTTCCTAGAGAACTCAAATTTAAATGTGTCTCTCTATAGTTTCTTTAGAGTTACCTTATAGACTACTGATTTCCAGAGTTCCACTTTACAGAGTCTATTGAAGAATATTCTTTATTTTTCTCAAAAGGTCTTCTGAGATGCCAGATTTTGGCACTCATCAGGCCTTCTCATCTAACAGATTGATTTGGTTCAAATAATAATAAAAATACTCTGTGTGTAAGTATTACTTCTGAATACACACACCTACTTCTCAAATCTAAAAATGGTATTAGTCAGAATTACTATTTAATAATACCCATCAGTTAATAAACTATGCTTTTTGTAATTGCTAATAAAAATCATTTTTGCTGCACTGATCATACAGTTATGATATAATCAACCTTTTGACTAACAGCTCCTATTCAAAAATCCTGCTTTGTATAAATTGAATTTTTTGCTGATGATGTTGTGCTCATAATTACTTAACCCAAAGTCATTTTAATACTGTTGCTAGAATATATTTAGCAATATATCTTTGTTCATATTAACAGTTTAAAAAGAAAGATGGTCTCTTTTGGAAGGATCCCCTTATCATTGATTGTAGAATAGATTGTGTTACATTAGTGGCTTCTGGAAATGCTCTATTAATCATCATTTAGGTAGCAGAACCAATACAACAAGCTAGACACAATGTCATAGAGATAATAACACAAAAATAAATTCCAAGCCTTACCTTCCTCTCTTAAAAAAGTAAGAAAATGCCTGGTCCACACCTATAAGAGTTAGACTACTAACAAGTCACTCATTGTCAGGAAATTTAAACCCACTCGCATCATGCAAAATCAATTCTGACCTATGAATGCTTCCTGGATTACCTGGTGTGAGTGTACATTAAAGTGTTGAGAGTTGAGCTGAACTGCCAGTTGTGTTGACAGGATCAGTGCTTAAAGCGTAAAATCCCATTAACACAAGAGACAGCAAAGTTAAGGATGTTGGCTGGCCACATTAAGGAAGCTGAGGAAGTGAATGAGGCCCCAGGCAATTATAGTTTTGCTATCTCCAAAGTGCTCTTATAGACAGGCTTAAGGAGGTGATAAAATTAATTGGCTGGTTATTTATTTCAATGCCATCATGTCACCCTGTTCACATTAAAAAATTTCTATGTTGTCCATAATAAGAATCTACTCTTCAAAGTTCATTAGATTTCCAAAGTGCTTTAAATATGAAATCTTTCAGAGACACTTGATTGATTTGCTGAATTGAAGCAGTCAGCATTCACAAATCAGCTTCCATGATATGATTTGATCAAATCTTCATCAAATGTAATCACCCTGTCAAAAATCTGCACTATCTTAGTACAGGGACTGCTTCTCCATTTAACACAGAGTTATACTGTATGTTATTCACATAGAATTTTCAAATTATCATCCTCTTTACTGATTTTCAGATGGTCAACACAGAAATCAGATTGACTATGTGTTCTGCAGCCAAAGATGGAAAGGCTCTATACAGTCAGTAAAAACAAGACCAGGAGCTGACTGTGATTCAGATCATGAGCTTCTTGTTGCAAACTTTAGGCTTAAATTGAAGAAAATAGGGAAAAGCACTAGGCCACTCAGGTATGAA